>BQNB010011847.1:0-25423 GCA_026074375.1 Tanacetum coccineum | reverse complement strand
CATTGCTTTTGAAATCACACTTCAGCATAAGTCTCAAGAAAATAATTCTTTAAAAACAATTCAAAAAGAAATTAAGAATTTTTTGGCATCATTACAAATCGAGAATGCACATTTGAAACAGACTTACAAGGATTTGTTTGAGTCAATTCAAAGGTCAAGGGTTGAGACTACTCAATATAATGAAGTCAAAGATAAGTTTGATTCTGATGAGATTGAAACTAAAAACATTGAGTTGGAACATGAAGTGGCTTCATTGCTTAAAGAGAATGAACACTTGAAGTTGGTGTACAAAATTTGTTTGATTCAATCAAAAAATCACGAGTTCAGACACAAAGTTCAAAAGTAACACAAAACGAGGAAGAAAATTTGAGGTCTAAATTATCTAAATTCGCGTTTGATCACATTTTGGGTAAAGATGATTCCTCTCTAAGTTCAATTGCTGAGAATAATATTTTTAAACATGAAAAGGAATCAGGGGATAATATGTTGGGATCAAAAGACTTCATGATGATCCTGGAGATAATACTGCTAAGGTTAGAGTTACTGCTGCTAAGCATAACTTAGTACTGTTTGTGATATTAGTGAAGAATATGCTAAGTAGTTAGTACTGTCAGTTACTACTGCTAGTATATATTACTACTGCTAATGGAAGTTAAGACTGCTTAGAGACTTAGAAGAAATACTACTAAGTAGTTAATACTGCTAGTATAAAAGTTACTACTGTTAGTGTAACTTAGTACTGCTGGAATAAAAGATAATGCTGCTGGTTACAAGTGTTGAAAGATTGCAACTGCTAGAAGAGTTTCTACTGTCAGAAGGATAAAGATAAAGATTGCTTATCAAGATTACTTACGGGATAAGTATGAGATATTTTTGTAAAAGATATGTATATCTTATTAAGTTAGAAGATTGATACTTAGGAGAAAAAAATAAATTAGTAAGGTCCAGTTATGACTCCTGGTGTAATAAAAAGAGGTCCTAGGGTATATGATTTAATGTACCAATACTCACACATTCAACGTTTTGATACTACTACAAGGTTGTAAATCCAGAACTACACAAAGTACTCTGTATTAATGATAATAATCTTGCGCTTTTCACTAATATCATTATTATACCATTTTACTTTTTCATAATATACTTCTAAGCATCTAAAGAGTAGAATCCGCATACTCTTAGTATTCACAACGTTATCTACTATACTATGTTTTGGATTTATCTAAAAGTTCACTAACATTCAAAAGCTAATGAAAACGATCTTAAGTTGGGATCAACAAGTGGTATCAGAGCTTGTGTTCTGAAACTTTGATCTGGAAGAAACTAACAAGAAGAACTCTTTACTCACAAGGAAGAGATGGATCTAGAAACTGCACAAACCACTACTACTGCAAAGTTTCCCATTCTCAAACAGGGTGAATATGATATGTGGAGGCTAAGGATTGAGCAATACTTTCAAGTACAAGACTATGCTCTATGGGATGTCATAGAAAATAGAAACTCATTCAAACCAGTAGCTCAAACAGCAACAAATGCTGATGGTACCTCAACTTCACTAATACCAGGTCCTGTAACTACTGAAGAAAAGGCTCAAAAGAAGAATGATGTGAAATCAAGAAGTATGTTACTGATGGCACTTACTAATGAACATCTAATGACATTTAATCAGTACAAGGATGCTAAGACTTTGTTTGCTGCTATACAAACAAGATTTGGTGGTAATGAAGCTACAAAAAAGACTCAGAAGACTCGTCTGAAGCAAATGTATGAGAACTTTAGTGCTTCAAGCACAGAGTCTCTTGACTTCATTTTTAACAGGCTTCAGAAGATTATAAGTCAGCTGGCTATCTTGGGTGAAAACATTTCACAAGAAGATCTCAATTTGAAATTTTTGAGAAGTCTGCCTTCTGAGTGGAATACTCATGTTGTGGTCTGGAGGAATAAACCTGATCTAGACACAATGAGCTTTGATGATCTCTACAGCAATTTTATGTTTGTTGAACAAGAGGTTAAAGGAACTACAAGCTCAAACTCAAGCTCAAGTTCTCAGAATATGGCTTTTGTGTCATCCCCTAGCAGTACTAATAAAGTTAATACTGCTTATGGAGTTAGTACTGCTAACACTCAAGTCAGCCCTGCTAGCACTCAAGTTAGCACTGCCAGTACTCAAGTTAGTACTGCTAACTTAAGTGATGACACTATTTATGCATTTTTAGCCAGTTAACCAAATGGCTCTCAACTTGTATATGAGGACCTTGAACAAATCCATGAAGATGACAAATAAGAGATGGATTTAAAGTGGCAGTTAGCATTACTGAGCATGAGGACAAGAATATTTTTCCAGAAAACTGGTAGAAAGATCACTATCAATGGAAGTGACACAACTAGATATGACAAGTCCAAGGTGGAGTGTTTCAACTGCCACAAGATGGGACACTTTGCAAGGGAATGTAGAGGACCTAGGAACCAAGATAACAGGAACAGGAATTAAGACAGCTCTAGAAGGACTATAGATGTGGAAGAAATTTCTTCCAAAGCCATGGTGGATATTGATGGAGCTGGTTTTGACTGGAGCTATATGGCAGATGAAGAAGTCCCTACAAACATGGCTCTTATGGCTTTTTCAGACTCTAAGGTACATAATGATAAAACTTGTTCAAAAACCTGTCTAAAAACCTTTGAAACTCTTAAAACTCAACTTGGTGATTTAAGAATAGAGTTTAACAAATCTGAGTTTAATTTAGCTACTTATAAAAGAGGGTTAGCATCTGTAGAAGAGCAACTTGTCTTTTAAAAAAAGAATGAGGTTATTTTTTGTAAGCAACTTGTTGTTCTTAAAAGTGATATCTCATATAAAGATGATTGTTGTTTTTATACACTATAAAATATACTATTAATATTTCCAAAAGAGCAATTAAGAACTTTCCTAAAGTCTCCCTTAAGAAAAGCTCACTCTAAAAGATATATATAATATATAATATACGTATGTTTTCTGAAAGTATGATCTCCCGGGTAGTTTTCCCAAAGATTTGAGAAATTGAAACCTCGTTTGATATTGGATATTGATTTGAATGGGTTCGAAGATTGATTGGGTTTTTTATAACTACTAATTAAAGCACAATTAAAAACAAGCAATTAAAAACAATTAAAGCACAAAAGCAAATAACGGGAACAAAGAAAACGCGACAAATAAGCAAGTACACTAAAATTAAGTCCTAAAAATGCAAACTGAATTTCTAAACCTAGAATAGGACAAAAGAAAATTTTAAGAAAAAGAAAAATATTTTTTTGATTATTTTTCAATTTATTATGATTTAAAAACTAATTTAATCTATTAAATTCTAAAAAATAGCAAATTAAGTCCTAAAAAATTAGAAAAATGATTTTTAAACTTAGAAAAGTCTAAAATAACATTAAAACTCAGAAAAATATTTTTAACTATTTTTAAAATTAAAATCCTATTTTTAAAATGAAAATTAAAAGGTTAAAAATGAAAATTAAAATCTAAAAGTGTTGAAAATGATTTTTCTGAATGTAAACCTACAAGTACTTTTTATAAAACTAAAAACTATTTTTTTGTAATTTTTTTACTTTTTTCTATTTTTTATTGATTTTTCAATTTTTAAACCTACGAAAAATCCTAAAAAATTATAAAATAAAGGGAAAAATTTGGAAAATTTAGGAAAAGTGCAAAATGTAACAAAAATCCTAGGAAAAATACAACCAAGTCCCCAACTTAAAGAATAAGCTCTAAATAAGCTTGTATAAGCTACGACTTATAAAATAAAAAGAAAATGAAAAAGTCTACTAGTATTAAATGTGGGGAGAATAGATTGGATGAGCTATTGTAGCATGGTGTTAAAACGCGTGTGTTGTTTGTGGGAGGTCGTGGGTTCTAGTCTGGCAACACACCCCTTTTTGCTATTTTTTAATTTTTCACTTTTTGCAAAAACTAATTATTGAAATTGAAAGAAGGCAACTTTTTAGATACTTTTTTATAAAAACAATATAAGCTAAAAACCAAAATTTATCTTAAAAACAGCTTATGAAAAAGCTGTTCACGATAAACTAAGTGGTTTGAGCTTAAAAACTTTGTTTGACACTTCACATTTAGAAACCAAAGTTGTTTCTGAGAAGCTAATTACGGTTACTATCTAAAACAAATTAAGCTACTAACCTATGAATACTAAAAGCTAACTGAATTGATTAATCAATTTGGCAAACTTAGGTTTAAGAACAAAAATCTCAAAGGAACATTAAGCTTAATTGCTCAATAAGCCAAATCAGGAGCTGAGCTTAATAGAACTTAACAATCAACTTAAGAACTATGAAATTCAATTATAAAATCAACTACTATAAGCTAGAAATTAAAAATTAAAAGCTAAGATTTTAAACTGCTGTTTTTGGATTTTTTAGGTTTTTATGATAACTTTAAAGCTAAATGCAAACTATAATAAAGCTAGAAAATGGTAAACTAGTTCTAATCTATATTAAGCTACTAGAAAACTTTAATCTTACTGAATTAATAAACCTAAATCCCACTTAAGCTATTCTAAATGATAATAAAAAGACAATAGTCCTATCTGTTGTTGGTTATGCTGATGTAAGTGGCAAGGCACAAAACTCTATGATGTAGGTTACCAAAAGGGTAAACCTGCACTTATACACTCTACTTGAGTATGGTAAAACTCAAAACAAACAATAACCAAGCTTATTAAACTTGGTTCAAAACTTTAGCAAGCAAATTTCAAGAGACAAAATGCCCTGGTGCTGACATAAGAAATTAAGCTACAAAATCATTAAAAGCTCAAACTAACTTAGGGATTTTATTTAAAACCTATTTATTAATGAAATCTCAGCTGACCAAAGTGAACTTCCAAAATTTCTTTGACTTTTAATAGTCAATTAAGACTATGCCAAACACTCCTTATAGTATTTGACAGAATTGATCAAGGCTTATGAAATAAAATCTAATGATCTAGTTCTCTTTACCAGATAACCAACAGCTTTTAACAGGCTTAACAAACATATTTCATTACTCACATAAGCTATATTTAAGAATCTAAGCTAAACTACTTATTTTTGGCTTTTATGGTTTTATGACAAGAATGGAAACTACTATGATCAATACTATACTAACTAAAAACAGATAATTAAAGATGCAAAATAAGATTAAACTAAACTCAAATAAGCAACTTAAGAATCAAATAAGCACAAATGATAAGCTAATAAGCAGATAAGCAAGATTTAAATCTAGGAACTAAAAACATAAAAGTAAAAGATAGACTTTACTTGAGCCTACTAACAAAGGCATAAATGGCTCATAGAGCTTATCTACTAGCTCTGGCTTATTTACAATAAGCCAGTAATAGTCCATGAGAGTCCTTCCATATTTGACTCCCCTTCCATAAGCTTATAATCCAAATAAGACAAGGTAGGTAGTTGATTCTGATTTTAGATGTTTAGGTATGATTATGATTGGCTTAAACTCAAATCATGAGCTTATAGACTCATGAGAGCTATAACTGAGCTTATGAGGGCTTGTGTCATAGTAGCTTATAGGTTAAAAAGGGAAAATGAGAGCTTATGAGTAAATTTAAAAGTGCTTATGACAAAATAGAACTAAATTTCATTAATTGAACTTGATTACATTACTTTAAAAGGGAAATTACAAAAGCTGAGAGTAAAATTACATAAGCTAAAAATAAAAGTTTAAGCTAAAAACTAAAAGCTACTAAAAAAACTAGGTCGTGTGTGTGTGTGTGTGTGATAATGAGGGCTATTTATAGCTGTTGATGAAGCTTCTAGACCTTGCTTGCTACCCACGCTCCTTTCAATCAAAGCCGTACAATCTTCAATCATTGGATAATCATGCAAAGCCGTTGGATCATCCGTGATTGAGACACTTGTGTTTCTTTTGAGTGTATATCCAGCATCAAAACCCATCATCTCTTGTGCTTTTCCTCAATTTCACGTGTGCTTCCTTGATGAGATTGGTTAATGAAAAGCTTGAGTGACTAATTTAACCCTGCCATCTTGTACTACTACAATTGAATTGTCTTCCGTACCCTTCAATTTTTATTTGCCCTATCGTTTGACAATAGGTGTAACTATTTGGATAAGACGTGTGAATATATCGCACACCCTGTGCGCCTTTTTATAACTAAACGGTGTAAAAACATTTTTAAACTATTGGTAATTACATAGTTTCAGTCGACTTCGATGATTATTTAAATTTGTAGTGGTAAAACCAACTTTTAGATAAAGGCAACATAAGTCCTGTGGTTTTATAAAAGATCCAATGGTGCCTTTAGGTTTGAGGCTTTTGGATCCGGGTATGGAATAAAGGGAAATTAAGGCCCATTTAGAGTCCAAGGACCATTTATGTAATCTTTTGAAACTTGGGAGACTTAAATGGTAATTTTTGGTTTTTGTCTTTTTATGGTTGACTTTTGTTGACTGAGAATTGACCAAGGGTTGACTTTTCTTGGCTTTGGCTTTGAGTCCTTGGCTTCTTTTGTGCTATTCCGTTTCTCGTGTTCGTGTTTGCCCGTTTTTGACTGATTTCTTGTGATTTTTGATATATCCATACCTGCATACACAAAACACAAAAACAAGCATATCTTTGCCATTTTTAGTCTGTTTTGGGTCATTTAGGGTCATTTTAGGTATAAACGGATATGTGTATTTTACACATATCAAAATTCCCCAAACTAAACGATTGTGTGTCCTCACGCAATATTACATGCCTTATAACCAAATACTAAGAAATTTCCCCAAACTAATCCTTTAAGAAGTAGTAAAGTCTTTTGCGGGGAAAATTTCTAAGTCACAAGTTATAAAACACCTGATTTCTATTTTCAAAGATTTTTTATTTTTTTATTGATTTTTCTTGATAATTAACTTCCTAACTACAACTTATTCTTGTGTTGACATAATGTATTGTTTTCATTACCTCATTGGTAACTTTATGATCATATAACAATAGCACATTAAGTGTCTAAAAGATAACTTCATCATTCCTGACTTTTCACTTTTCCCATACTAAGCTTAAAAATAAGATCACTATTAAGTACAAGCTAAGATGCTAAGACTACTTATAATTACAACTTGTGAATTTCTCTTCCCGACATAAATCATATATTTAAGTGTGTGTGCTCAAATTAATTAAAACCATTAAATCCCCATATTTAATAGTTGAAATCCGACCAAGCTTTACACATGGGCCTTTCGGGCTAATATGTTAATCACTTTTTTAAATCATAACTCAAAAGCAACAAAAACCCTTAGCTAAGACATCGTGGTTCAACTTGCCCTATGAATGCTTTCTCTCTAATATCCCATCGTCATCGAGTTAAGTGCTAGAGACTTTAGACACCCCATCCGAGAATAATAATCGAGACGCATAACTTCCATGAAAAGCCTTGTAACTTTTGCAAACGTTAGTTTTCAAAAGACTACTATAGGTTTTAGAAAATGAAACTTTTACTATTTATTTTCTAACTTGACAACATTATTATTATTATTATATTTACATTATTAGCTATGAACTGGAATCACATTTCTTTCGACGACCATCGGCCACGCCTCCTGACAAGAGCTCGAGAACTATTATGATACAAACCCTAAATATACAACCTCCAACCTTTACTCGATGTCACATCGGGATCGAACCCGGCAAATGTCCCATGTACTTATGCGATGGATTTGTATATAAATATTAACCACCTAAGATTTATAACTTGCATCCTTTTTATTCACCAACTACATTTTTTTTAATTAATAATTATTAATTCAACACATTATTTTTGCAAATAGAAAAATTTTATTTTAGAAAACCAAAGTATAAACTTGAACCAAAATTCTTATTTACAGATGATTAGCTATTATCATCGATAAAGCTTTTTCTTTAAATATGTTGATTAGACTTTTAATTAATTAATTTAACACATTATTTTTGCAAATAGAAAAATTTCGTTTTAGAAAACCAAAGTATAAACTTGAACTAAAATTCTTATTTACCAATGATGTTTGACTTCATCATCGATAAAGCTTTTTCTCTGAATATGTTGATTAGACTTTTAAGAGTAAAACTCTAATTTGTAAAAATTAAAGAGAACACGTATAATTAATCATTTTAAGAACTCCGGGGAAGAAAAACCACAAGTTATTCTTATAAGCCTTTAAGTTTTCCAAATAAACTTTGTTTAGCATCCTAATTCGTAATCAACACTATCATCTCTTATTCTTTGCAATTTAAAATCTCTAATAAAGAAATTCGCAAATACTTAGCCTATATAAAATCCAACTCGGCATATTTAAAATCTACTTGAGATTAGCACAAGTTTTCATTTACTAATGATTTCAAGTCTAGCATGTTTAAAGTCTACATGAGACTAGCACAAACTATCATCATTAATTGTTAAGGGAGAAAGCTAGAACTCTACACGTACGATCGGGTCAAAAATTACTTCTTATTCTTACCAACGGAAAACCTACATTCGTGTCTTAACACTTTTTTTTTTATTTTTTTTTCATTTTTTCCTACAAATAAGATCTTAAAAATTTAAAATTTTTGCTATTTTTGTGGGAAAACGGGTACGTGAGAACAAAACAATAAGCAGGTAATATCAAATCGATAGATTCCCTTCCCCAAACTAAAACGAAACATTGTCCTCAATGTTTAAAGTCGGGTCTCTACGAAACCGGACACGAGAGTCTTCAGAAATTGTTGGGTCAATTCTGCAAAAATCACAACAAACAACAAACAACAAGAAATCGGAAAGAGTACAAGCCTCTCTCAACACAACACATTAGATAATAGAAAATAGAGAGAAAATAGAAAGGATAAGCATGGGGTGAACTCCCACGAAGCGGCTTGTTTTTGGTCACCGAGTCGCAAGCTCGACTCGATCCCTGAATTAATTCGTCCTTAGGGAGAGCAATACTTAGAACAAGAAACTGCCATTGAAAATGCCACCGGCTCTAGAAACGTGACGATGCCGGGGTCAAAAATGGTGTCTTCACTCTCGAAGGAGAAAAATGAGGAAATGAAGGTCAAATCTGAAACAAGGGTGGGAAGGGTGGGTAATATACCGGTCATAAAATCATGAGATTTAGAAACACCCTTAAACTCTTTGATTATCAAAATACCCGCTTCGGGTTTAAAACATTTCTCAATATCCGGTGGTTCTGGTGGAGGACGAGGAATTGAAGGATCATCTTGATGGTCAAGGTTAGGTGACTCATTAACTTCATCTTCGGAATCATCATTCTCAACACCTGGTGGAATTAAATCATCTGGAACAAGGAAAATATCGATCTCTTCTTGAGTGGGCTCACTATCCTCAACGGGGATAGGAGATACGGGAAGAGACTCGATAACTGAACTTTGATTAGCATGAACATTTCCCTGTGACTGGGAAGTTGAAATCTCACAAAGCACTGTCATAAGACTAAGATATTCCTCAAATTCATGATCATTCCTCGCAGGAAGTGTTAAAGGTTCACCGGCGAACTCATGGTGAAGAGGATCACTCCTTGGAGAAAAAGTAATTGAAGATTCATTTTGTTCTGGTTCATGATCGGAAATCACTTCGGAAGCGAGATTATGGGAAGCATCATCACTAAGTAGATTATCAAGAAAAGTTACGTCTCCTTCTGAATCGAAATAACCTTCCTCAAAGTTAGAAGAAACTTCCATAGCTAGAAAAGCATCGATCTCATCATTATTGTCTTCTTGAGCAACCTTATCGGATAAAGGTGTGTTGAGTAAAACTGGCTCATCAAAAACGTTGGAATTTTTGATCTCGACATTTTCTTCCATTTCATCAAAAAGAGGATTTATGGTGCTAGATTTGAAATTGTCATCAAATTCAAAAAGAGGATTTGAATTAACTTGAAAATTCTCTTCATGCAAGACCTTCTTAAGAGTCGAATCATCATTACCCGGTGGTAACGAATCAAGAGGAGCAAGTTCATCGGCGAACTTCTCAAAATTATCACTAGTCTTCACCGGAGAAGAACTAGGAGAAGGATCATCAGAATGAGTAGTGGTACTGCCACTAAACGGATCATCTTTTGAGAAATCGATTACAGAAATGGCGTGAACAAAATGCTTATCCTTGTTTTTCTTAGATTCATCGGCATAATAAACAAGTTCTTCTTTTCCTACTCTTAAAGTCAATTTTTCCTCGTACAAATCAATGAGAGCTTTTGCGGTGCGAAGGAAAGGTCTTCCTAAAATAATAGGCACTCTCGGGTCTGGTTCAAAATTAACCACAACAAATCCGCAAGAAAAGTGAAACCATCGACTCTAACTACAACATCCTCGGCTATACCCATCGGGTGCATAACGGAACGGTTAGCAAGCTCGAGTGTCATTCGAGTAGGAGTCAAAGCTTCAAGCCCAAGTTGCTTGTAGATAGAATGAGGTAAAAGGTTAATGCTAGCTCCGGAATTGGCTAAAGCACTAGTCCTATTGAGCTCTTGTAAAGCACATGGGATAAGAAATTTTCTCGGATCTTCAAGCTTCTCGGGAACTTTGTTCATGATGATAGCGGAACATTCGGCATTCATGGTTGTGATGGTGATCTCTTCGAGTTTCTCTTTGTTCCTTAGCAACGAGCTTAACCATTTGTTGAATTTTGGCATTTCGACGAGAGCATCTTTCAATCCAATTTCTAAACGGAGTTGTTTGAACATCTTCAAGAACCGGCTATGTTGAGCACTTGGTTTATCGTTCTCTCTCACTTTCATCCTCTCGGGGTATGGAAGTTTAGATGGATACGAATTAGGTCTTGGAGAATTAAGATCTTGAATTTCAACATTAACGGTTTTCTTTGCTTTTGGTTTTGGGATTTCCATGAAAATGGATTCTTCTTCCTCCGGAGGTGGGACATGTGCGGTATTTTCCAAATTTGGATTTTGCACTTTTTCCGTTGACGTCTCCGGGTTTTGTTCGGGTTCTTTTTGAGGATTTGAAACAACGAGAGTAGTAGGAACAAGAGGAGTCGAAGGTTCTTCCAAAGTTTTACCGCTTCTTGTGGTGATAGCATTAACATGCTCACGAGGGTTAGTTACGGTTTGACTTGGAAGAGTACCCGATCTTGAAGTGGAAGCGGTGCTGTTGTTGTGATAATTTTGCATAAAACCTAGCATCAAGTTTTGAAAATCATCTTGTTTCTTTTGAGAATCGTTATAACTTCTTTGAAAATCATTTTGGTTTCTTTGAAAATTATCCAACTTCATTTGCAAGTTATTCATGTTCGCATCATTAGCCTTAGCATAACTCTCAAAATCCATTTTTGAAACACCTTGAATTTGTAAAGTGGAGGGTAAAGCTTGATTAACCAAAGGTTGGTTTGTTGGTGGTTGGTATAGTGGGGCTTGATAAACGGCTCCTTGATTATTTTGACGGTTTTGGTTGAAACTGCCTCCACGGTTTTGATTCGAATTGAAATTGTTTCCTTGATATCGGTTTTGGTTTCCTTGGTTGTTTTGAACATTTGGTTGATTAAAACCGGGTGGTCTCATTTGGTTTGCCAAATTAGGAGGATTTCTTTGAACAAAATTGCCAACGGCGGCGGTTTGTTGGAATTGATTAATGTTATCATGAAAAATGGGAAATTCGTTCCTTGTTAACGGACAATTGTTGAAGTTATGATTTGATCCACATGTGACACAAACTTCCTCGACTGCTTTGACGGTAGCAGGAGTCGTAGCATTCTTTTCACTAATCGCTTTCTCTAAACGGCTCATTCGAATATTCATTTTGTCTTCAAGTAAGGCGGCCATTTGTTGAATCTCGAAAGAATTATTGGAAGGTGAAGAAGTAGAAGACGGAGCATTCGTAATCGCTCTTGAATCATTCGGACGACTTCTTGAATAACGCACTTTTGATTTACTTTCGATTATGGCTAAACCTTCTCGAGGCATCTTATCTAGAAAATTGCCACCCGCGGCGGAATCTAAGGCATCTTGATCATTGGTATTCAAGGAATTGTAAAACGTATCAAGTTGATGTAATTCCGAGAAACCATGATGAGGACATTGACGAAGAAGTCCTTTAAAACGTTCCCATGCTTCGTTGAAAGTTTCGTTTGGTTTTTGGTAAAAAGTAGTGATTTCATTCCGAAGGTAAGTTGTTTTCGAAGGTGGGAAGAATTGATTTATGAACTTTAAAACAAGGTCATCCCATGTGAGAATTGATCTAGGAGGTTCCTTATCTAGCCAATCTCGGGCTTCACCGTCTAGAGAGAAAGGAAAAAGCAAAAGCTTAATCGAAGTGTTCGGAACTTCGGGATGTCTAAACGTTGAAGTGACTTTGTTGAAAAATCGAAGGTGATTATGAGGGTCTTGTCTACCCGTGAACTTATTACTTTGCACAAGATTAATCAAAGGTTGTTTAAGCTCAAAATTGTTTGCATTTATCGGTGGAACAACAATAGCATCTTCATATCCTCGATGGTAGCTTTAAGCAATTTGAGCCATGGTACGAATGTCGGGCAAATGGAAACCTCGGGACTTCCTCAACACTAATAACCGTTGTTAAATGATGCGTATTGTCGACGACTTCGATTACGAGCTTGAGATCCGAGTGCACATGCACTAAAATAAAGAAATTAAAAAGCAAACAAAATATACACTAATATTTTTAGGTATTTTTTTTTTTGTTGGTTTTTTTGAATATTATATTTTTTTTAATTCTTAATTAATTTTTAACGGTTTCCACGGAAGAGACTAAACCAATTAATCACTACTTCACGTAGCTCTCAAAAAAAAAACTTCAAGGTTAGGCCGTATTTCCTAGAGAACAAATGGCAAGTGTTAAATCTTTGGTTCGATTTGGGAAATATATTCCATGTTCACCAGAAATTGAAATGATAATACCTCGATTGAGAGTATTATATGTTGGTGTTCTTTTACCAACTTTGTTAATTTTATTTCTTTTTTTAAAAGGACAATCTTTTTTATATTTTTGATTTTATTTATTTATTTTTATATTATATTTTTTTTATATGATAGCTATACTAAAAAGAAAAAGAAAATATTTTTTATTTTTTATATTGTCTACTTTTTTGGATTTTTTTGATATTTATAAACAAAATGACAACTGTGAGACGAAGTATCTTCAAACCAAATCAACAAACAAAAAACAAAGGAATCTTAACACAAGTCCCCGGCAGCGGCGCCAAAAACTGATTGTGTGTTTTATATACTTGTAAAATATAATATAAAATATAATATAACCTTAAGAGCAATTAAAAAAATTACCAAGTAACCCTTGAGTAAATTCGCACTCTCAAAAAAAAATATATATATATAAATATATATAGTATATATAAATATATATATATATATATATATATATATATATATATATATATATAATACGTATATTAAACCGGGTAAGAATGATCACCCGGGTCGTTTCCCCAACGACTAGTGCAATTGAAACCTTGTTTAAGTTTGGATTATGATTTGAATGAAAACAAAGATATTTTGAGGATCTATAACTACCAAATAAAAGCTACAAAAAAATGAACAATTAAAAACAATTAAACACTTAAAAGGGTAAACGGGAAACAAATAAAACGCGACAAATTAACAAGTAAATCAAAATTAAGTCCTAAAAATGCAAACTAAATTCCTAAACCTAAATTAAGATAAAAGAAATTTTTAAGAAAAATAAAGATATTTTTTTTTATTATTTTTTGAATTTTTTTTATTAATTAAAAACTATTAAAAATCTAATTAAATCCTAAAAAAATAACAAAAAATTAGAAAAAAATTGAAATTATATTTTTCCTAGATAAAACAAAGAAAAAGAAAGTTTTAGAAAAAGGAATCACTATTTTTCACTTTTTAGATTTTAAGATATGAATTTTCTAAAATTTAAACTAACTAAAAGCTTAAAAATTATAAAACTATTAAAAAAATATAAACCTAAAAAATTTTATAAAAATAAAAGCCCTAATTTTTACTTTTTAATTAAAGTTTAATTAAACTAATTAAAAACCTAAACCTAATTTATTATTTAAAATTAAAAACTAACTAAAAACTTAACTAAGGACTAACTATGCAAATCCTAAAAGGACTAACAGTGCAAACAAACAAACTAATGAAGGACTAACTGAGCAAACAACTAAATTCAAAAGTTTCAAATCCAACCCCTGAGGACCAACCCGTTTACAAGCTATGGGGGGGGGGGGGGGGGGGAGTCCAATTAAGCCCAAAATAAGTTGAGTTTTAAAAAGTGCTTATTATTGAAAACTTATAAAAGCAAAGTTGAAGATTAAGCTGGGGAGAAAAACTTTAATAAAAGGAACTTGAGCTGAAAACCACAAATAAGCTCAAAAAGAGCTTATCAATAAGCTGCTATCAGTAAGTAGGGCTTATCCCTTAGTTTTTCTTATAAGCTTGTAAAAAGCTCAAATTAAGCTCAAATTGAAAACTACAAATTGACCTAGACTCCTTGAGAAGTGCTTAATCCAGAATTAAAAAGCTACTTAGCTAAAAACTACTTAATGCTAACTGAAAAGGAGAAGAAAACTAGCAAACTAGGAAAATTAACTTAAAAAGCTCAAAAATTAAGGAAGCATAAAAGCTAATTAAACCTTGGCAAGACTTAACTCTAAAGAACTGCTAATCACTTATATTCTACTAAGTTAATCATAAAAACAAGCCTCTTAACAGGAAAATCAAGATTTTAAAAACTAAATTCTAACTGCTACTGTTTTTGGTCTTTTGGCTTTTTATGAAACTTTTAAGCTAAAATGTACTAAGGTAAATAAGCTAGAAATTGAAAGATAAGTACTAATCTGAATTAAGTTATATCTACTTTATACCCTACTTGGCTATAAGCTCCTAAATCCTACAATCCCTTGCCTAATTTTGAGGCTTAAAATCAGCAGTGGTAACCTGAGTTTCCACTACTTATATAAATTGCAATTACAAAAACCAAATGCATGCAATAATAATGCAGTCAAATCCACTTGATACACTCAATGAGTGTTAGTAAACATAATGCCCACATCACCAACTAGGCCTAGATCCCTAAATCCAAATTTGTAAATAAAAGTCCTAGAACTTTCCCCTGGTTTGAATCAAGCATAATAAGCCACAATTTCATTTTAACTTCAAACTAAGTACTCAAACCTTTTTGAAACTTGTTTTCTTGTATAAACTCAGCTGTCTAAAGTGCAAATACAAACTGATCTTGACTTTTAGTGGTCAAATAGTCTAAAACCAAACACTCCTTTACCTATTGACAGAAATTAATGAAGTAATTAAAATGAAAAGTTAACTAATAAGCCCTAATTACCAGATGATAAACTACTTAAAATAAGCTTAATGAACATTAATCAACCACTGAATAAGCAAAATTCTAGGATCTACACTAATCATTATTATTTTTAGAATTTTTTAGATTTAATGACAGAATGAAATTCATCCTATCTCCTATAAATATTAAGCTATAAACAGAAGTAAATCTATATCTATTAAGCACTAGAATATAAAAATAAGCAACAAGTAGCATTAAATAAGCATATTACAGTTTATACTATTATCAAATTTAAGCATTGAAAATAAATACAAGAGAAAATTTAAAGGAAACTTACTTGACCTCTAGCCAAACAAGAGGAATAAACACAATTAAGCTGTTACAAGCTCTCCTAGCTTAAAAATAAGCTAGGAGTAAAGTCCTTTTGGTTTTCCATTGCAACCAACTTCCTTAAGCTTACTCCGCCTCATATACAGAGGTAAGGTATATATTTTAAAGCTAATTTTAGAAGTTTTTTTATAAGATTAAGTCCAATTGAGCTCTATTATGAGCTTAGAGACTCATGAGAGCTATAAGAGCTTATGAGCTAGTAGCTTGTGATTTGAAAAAGAATATGAAAGCTTATGAGATTAGATAAAACTAAATTTTATTAACTGAAAATTGATTACATTACTTTAAAAAGGAAATTACAATAGCTTAATTTGAAATTACATGAAGTAAAAACATGAAAATTAAGCTAAAATTTTAAAAGCTACTCTAAAAGCTACTCTCTAACTAACTAATATTGTGTGTGTATTTAAACGTAATTATATAGGCAGCCAAAGAAGTCTAGTCTCTTCACTCTTGATGCACAAAGGCAGCTCCTCTGAATCTTTACCATTCATTTTCTTCAATCATTGGATCATAAGTTTGAGCCGTTAGATCAAATGCACACTCACACAGATTGCCAAGCTGTCATTCTTTGATGTGACAGCTTGTGCTAGTTATGTGAGAGCATTAAGTGTAAAAATTGAGTTTCACTTGTGCTTTCCCCCTTTGTACCACAGATCCTGCATTAGCCAAGTGAGCCAATAAGAGCTTTGATAAGACTAGTTTTGACCTTGCATTGTATAAAGAAGCCCTTGGGGAATAGTCCTTTGACCCCTCAAAGTTGTAAGAAACCCCTTTGTTTTTTACAGAAGGTGAATGAAGAGATGATCTCACAGTACTCGGGGTATTGGCTCCCAATTTAACTGACTCAGGGTTAAAACTTGTTTTGAACTTTGGGAATATTGCATTTCAGTCCTTGTGTTGGGTTATCAAAGGTGTTAGTGTAAAAGACTTTTGTAAATGGCAATTTCAGTCCCTGTGGTTTATAGAAAAGGTAAATGGACTAGTGTAATGGGCTTATGGTTTTATTTTATGGGTTTTGGTATTCGGGTATGGTCTAAAGGGTTTTAAGGCCCAATAAGGGTCCAAGGACTATTGTTGTAACTTTATGGGAAGTTGAGGAGACTGAACTGGCATTTTTGTTCTTTTTATGGTTGACTTTCTGTTGACCATTGATTTTGACATTCCCTTTGACTGTTTGACAGCGGAATTGACTTTTTTCTTGGCTTTGCTTCCGGCTTTTGTACACTCTTCCGTTCTTGTGTCCGTGCTTGCCGTTTTGACGGTTTTCTTGTGATTTTTGATAGACACTACCTACCTGCAACACAACAAAACACAAATACAGACATACATTGTTGCTACATATTGGTCTGCTTTTGGGTTTAATTATGGCTATTTTAAGCAATAAATGGATATGTGTATTTTACAAAAAAAAAACTTTTATCCCCCCCCATTCTACGAGTGTGCAAACCCACTCTCCGTCTATAGATCCTATCGCTTTCTACACTATCATCCTCCCGTCTCTTACTCATTTTGAGGAAGGTGACTTCATTTTGAAAGAAATCAAAGCTTGTCTTACAAATGATTCAATTCTACCGGGAATTGATGATGACGACTTTGATCCGGAGGGAGGCCTTCTTCTACTCGAGAAGTTACTAATGATAGTCACACTCCTCTCCTCCCTCCAAAAGAACTATTAAATCTTAAAGAACTTAAACAGTAAAATCTTCTATAGATGATCCTCCAAGCTTGAGCTCAAGATTTACACTTCTCCATCCTTTAAGTAATCATTTTGGAGGGTACCGATAAACTACCCGTCATAATTGCTAAAAACTTAAAAGAAGATGAGAAGGTCCGACTTCTAAAGGTTTTAAAGTCACACAAGCGTGCCATCGCTTGGAAAATCTCTGATATTAAGGGCATTGACCCTTAATTTTGTACTCACAAAATATTAATGGAGGATGCCTCTAAACCGGAAATTCAACATCAAAGAAGGGTTAACCCAAAAATTCATGAGGTTATCAAAAAGGAAGTTATCAAACTCCTTGATGCCGGATTGATTTACCTTATCTCCGATAGCCCATGGGTTAGCCCAGTTCATTGTGTGCCTAAGAAGGGCGGTATAACCGTAATTGAAAATGAAGATAATGAGTTGATACCTACTCGATTAGTTACGAGATAGCGTGTATGCATTGACTATCGAAAGATAAATCATGCCACTCGTAAAGATCATTTCCTGTTACCATTTATGGAAAAGAAGTAGCTAATTGGAAACGGGTCAAAAGTCACCCACTACATATTCAGAATGCATAAGACCTACCATTTTGTTGTTTGAATATTTAAATAATCATATATTCATACGCGACAGTTAGAAAATATACACAAATAAATTGACAAACCTAAGATGATCCAAAGGAGCGTTAGGAGCAACGGCTTTTAAAGAAACAGAAAATATAAGCAAAATCATTTTTAGTACGGGTTAAATTTATCACCTGTGCATTGAAAGCTGGGGGATTCCACAATCAACTATGCTAATACCAATTCCAAAAGTAAGTATAGGACCTATAGTGGATCCACATCCCATATCGTTTCTTACCACAAAGTCCTGTATATATGGTCAAATCAATTCATTTTGACTTTCTTGAAAACAAATTTAACTATTAGGGAACAATAGAAAACAATAATAATTGTAACATACAGTTACCTGAGTTGGAAGGTTATGGATTTTTGTGACTTCTTTAAAAAGAAAAGCTGTAATTCCACTCATTGCATAGCGTTGGTTTACATTATGCTTAATGACAAGACCCTTATGTAATTCTTTATTGAAACATTTGAATATTATTAGTGCTTGTTTAAGTTTGAACAAACATTTATCAATCTATAACAATAACTTAACTAATGATCATACCATGTTTCATCAACGATTATGCTTGGGTGATTACAAAAGATATAAGTGTATAGGATTAAATATATACATGATTTGTGCACAACATGTAGTGGAGCAAGCCTTTCAAAACTTGAGCTAAGCCAGAAAAATTTAACCTCATAAAGTTTGACCTGGGAAGAAATTTCAAGATATCAGACTAATAATAAGTAAAAAAGTTTGTTTAGAATTTATTTATCTATATCAATTTTAGATTGTTGATTTAGTTTAATTATCTACCAGTGCACTTAAAAATATTGTTGTTCATTCATCTGTCATAATTAGTACAAAAAAGAAAACAAATGGATTGTATTATTATTATTAAGGTTATATTTCTATTCCTAATAAAACTAACAAATAGCAAGCACGCTATAATCTAATATCTATTGTTCAGATTTGTTTGAGACAATACTTCTCTCGAAAGCTGAGTGATGCTTTAGAGGTTTTAAACAGAAAAATACACCTTGATTCAAGCTAAGATATGCAACTATGCAAGTTTCAAAACAGTTTTTTATCAAGCAAGCTACACAACATAAAAGATAAAACAAAATACACTCAGTGAGTACTTACCCATAGTTGTAAACAACATTGTGAATCACTTTGACTCTACTTCTCTCATCCATATCTGGCACAAAACATTCATCCATAACAAAGAACGTAACAGCCAATTTGGAATTGCATACTACCTTTAAAGGATCACTGAGTGTAGAATCTTGGCTAAGATCAGAACGCTTAAGTAGAGTCATTGAATATCCATCTTTAAGCTCAAACTTGACATTGATATATGTCTGCAGTTGCTCATAGAGCTATAAGAACACAAAGTCTTAGATATACATATTGCAAGAGGAGACAATAATATAAAAAGTAAAAGATGATATGTTGCAATTAAAACCTGATACCTACATACATGATATATATATCAAACAACATTATAGATTTATAGGTCCATTTTTTACTAATGACTTTTGTTTTTATGTTTCTCATTAGCATTAGCTATTGGTTGAATTCTTGCATGATATCTAAACGCATTAGTATAGACTCAGTAGGAAGATATACCGTTAGGATTTCCATGCTCATAAATGTTTCTAAAAAGAGAAAGTGCTTCTTCAGCCATTCTCCCACCAGTGCATCTCTAACTCTTCCTCCCAACGTCTTCACCACTATCATGATAAACAAAGTAAAAAATGCAATTAGTAATAAGCATGTGTGTACCTCACAAACACACAAGATTTATATTTTTAAGCAATAAACAGAAAAAACCATGACATTAAATTAGTAAAAGACCATAAGAACATTATTTTTGACTGAAAGTTAAAGAAGGAACCTACTTGTATGCAATGACAATATCGATGCAATGACAATATCGATCCACATCCACCAAATTTATCATTGTCATAGCCATAGTACACTTCTTTTATACCTACAGTGAGGTCGCGGGTAATCACATACAATATACATTCATAGAAAACATAAACATACATATGAAGACAGTTCATCATTAGGGTTTTGTGGCTTTTGGCATGGTATCGACTACTTATTCAGAGCGTTTCATAATGAAACTTGGAGAACCTATTAGGGGTTTTGCTTTGAGAAACCTAATTATTAAGTTGCCATGGTTTTTTTGTGATTGATATCTTCTCAAAATCAAATCCTAAATTATCTAAAAAGAATATTTACATGATATATCTTAATTTAAAAACTGTAGATTGGAAGTAATTCTTGTTTGCATGAGCTTATATATTTTAACTTGCAAGATATAATTCAAAAAGATATGCTAGTCTAGTGGTTATGTGGTTTGTTAATATCACAAACAAATCATGTGTTCGAATCTTGTAAATGTCCTATTTTTTTAAAATGAATCTTACAAAAAAACTGAATTTTACAAACAAAAAAAACTAATGACATGGCTTTATAACATGACTTTATGTGATGATTAGTAGCATTATGATGTGCCATGCCTCCTCTTATATATAATGTAAAGATATTATATATATATATATATATATATATATATATATATATATATATATATATATATATATATATATATATAAGAGGATGTATGCCACATCATAATGCCTACTAATCATCCCATAAAGCCATGTCATCACAATTAAAGCCACCTAATATACATATTTGGAAATTCCTGAATTTTTTAAAAATAATGTATATGGCAAGATTCGAACCTTGGGATTTGCTACCACAAACAAGCGCCTCAACCAGTGGATCACTCCACAAGTTGTGACTAATAATTAAAAACAAATATGTCATGCTTAAAAAATTCTCATTGTTCAAATAACAACATAATCCCTACACATTCGGCTGGCAACAATAACAAACCCTAAATAAATAAACATCCAAACTTTTATTCATTCATTCATAATACAAAACCCACACTTTTTTCTGCATGTTTCACCCATTCCTAACACGACCATCACCAATACAATCATTATGATCCATGGATATGATTGCAGGACTTCATATAAAGGTGGCAATGTTTACTTGGTTACTCCGTTCTGACGTTTACGTTTTGAAGATATAATTATTGCTTTCTTCACGTCTCATCAAGGGATACATACACTTACTTTTGTTTCCTTATTTTTATTTGTCATGCACAGTCGTAGGTGGAGATTATGGGAAAAGATAGATTATTCATGTTTTTTTAGAGGGTAAGGGAAGATCGTTACTAAAATTTTGTTTTTTATATTTTACATTCATATTATAATCTCTATAATGAGTAGGGTTTACTTTTTGCAATGGATGAAAAAGGATTGATCAGAATAAGGTTCCTATCTCATCATGAAAGGTAACTCGAATTAATTAATTTTTTTATTTTTATGATTCTATAGCACTTGTTGTTAATTAGAGAATGACTTGATATAAATTGTTTTTATTTAAATTCCATAAGAGGTGCTACATAATGGGCTAATGGTTTCATGAATGTACACAAGCTACTGATGTACATGGTTTTGTTATGGCTATTAATTAATATGATTTTTAGTTATTTAAATACATTATTCATATGGTAATTATATAATTATCATAAAGGAACAACCAGCATGTCATGAAACTACAAAGTTGGATGTTTATACTATAATTTTAATTGTTTTGGAGGTGTGTCGTTTTCCTGTTTCTATAATTTTCTTGAGCTTTTGATAGATTGGTTAACTAGAGGGTTTAAATCATGTACATACATCCAAGGGTCATGAACATAAGGTCATGGATGTTCTTTTTATAGACATTAAACCACCTGTATGCATAAGTACAGATAATGGAGGTGATATTTTTATTTGGGGCACCTGGCTTCCTTTTAAGGAGAAACCTATCAAAAGACTGAATGAGGGAAAAGATTGACGCTGCATTGATATTCATGTACATACATCTAAGGGTTTAAATCATGTACATACATCCAAGGGCCATGAACATAAGGTCATGGATGTTCTTTTTATAGACATTAAACCACTTGTATGCATAAGTACAGATAATGGAGGTGATATTTTTATTTGGGGCACCTAGCTTTCTTTTAAGGAGAAACCTATCAAAAGACTGAATGAGGGAAAAGATTAACGCTGCATTGATATTCATGCTTTAGATAGGCAGTGGGGATAAAACAATTAAGGGTTGGTCAATGCATGTTCCCAATCTCATGAACAATAATGTATAGTTTTGAATTAAAGCAATTGTAGACATGCAGTGTTACTACGAGGAACTAGATTATCAAGTAATCAGTTAGAAAGAATACGTAATTTTGTTATGTAATCTGTTTTTTTTCTCAATAACACCCTTTTTTATTATTTCTGCTATTAATAATTAATCTTCATTGTATTTTTTGGAACTAATTTTACAAAGGCTATAATGATATGTATCGACACCAGTAGCTGGATGAAAAGCACCGAGTCACGTAGGTTTAAGGATTAAGTTAATGCTATTGAGCTTTATTGTATCAGAAAATTTAAGGTATTTGATATTTAATTGGTTTCGTTGCTTTTTATTACTGACTGAACTTTTTTTGCTATAGTCCCATCCGGACACTATCGTGGGCGTATATGGAATGGGTGAGATATGTATTACTCATCTTATTAGACCTACCAAAGAGCTTCCAGAAATTATAGGATACCTTTATGGTAATTAGCTTCTTCAATTCATTACTAATTCACTCTTTGTATGTATGTATAAATTGCAATGATCAAGTTTATTATTGTTACTCAGATGCAAGATTAGGCGGTTCTTTGCTGTTATTAGAGGCGGTCGCGGATGTTCATGATGTTTGGTTTGGTTGCTCAGGCAAAGAACTAGGCATACATCTGCCAAAAAGAATTACTATGTTTGCTAGAGGGTACGAATGCCTGTTTATGTATGCTTATATTAATTCACTAATTCAACTTTTCAATCTAAAATTTATGTGATGTGTCTGTTTCTTGCCTTTTTAGTCTTGTATATGATATAAAGGATGGCATGCATATGTTAGGAGAAGTGCTGAAAGAGAGGAATATAGCTTGTGAGGCTATATGCTTTGGTGACCCTGCCGAAAATAAGCAGGAATTTTTTCACACCTTGATTGCTCTTGAAGATAATAACGGCAACTGCAACCATCTTCATGTTCCACATGGATCTTCTTCAGTCCATGACACCCTATTGAGGTTTATTATAATTTGTTTCCCTAACAAGCATATATCAGCTTATTTGCTTACCTAATTACATAATTATTGTTTATTATTATTAGCAATTGATGATTGGTAAATAGAAATTTAGTATATAATTACTATTTAGTATATTGGTTTATTATTTTTGTAATTACATATGCTAATTATATATACTAAACCTTAGCTCTAGGATTGGTATAAATATGATTTCATTTGAAATGTTTGTTATAAAAGCTTCACTTATAAACGGAAGAAGGTAATACGGTAGATATTGAAATGAGCTTTAACATGATGTAAGCTTTGTTGGATTATTAAATTATAAAAAAATCTTTCCAAAATGGTGGGATAAGAGCATGAAAGTATACTTGGAGTTCTGGGTCAGATAAGTTAATGTTTTTGCTTTGTTCACCGACCTACTTTGGTTTCTTTCATTTGTCTTGTATGAATCAGGTCTTGAAGGACGATGTTCATTGGCATTGTGGAATGCCTATTGCTATCATTGATTGTATTCCAATCAGGTCTACATTGTAGAGAGTTGGGTTCTCAAACATCTGTTGTTTTTAGTTTCATCATTAGAGTTGAGTTGATGACTCCTGCTTTTTCGCAATACTTTTTGCTTCTTGCCTCAATAGCCAACATTGCTAAGCAGATTGGCCTTGCGTGTTACCTAGCTGCTGGTGTAAGTTAAATCATTCCGCTGCCTAATGTATGTTTCATTATTTTCTAGTCTCTTACACTTTAATGTATCAACCATTTTAGCATGTCATTCGTACTCACAAAAGGTTTTCTTTATTTATTTATGGACCAACATACTATTGTGCATCAGAGCTTTACAATAGCAGATAACCTCGATGAAGTTTCTGCCATGGCACAGGTTGGTTCATGTTTCACTCATTTGTTTTCTCTTTTTCATATATTATACTTTATATACTCTTCAATGTGATTAAAATTTATTGTTTTATATTCAAATAGTCTGCTTGAAAACATTGATCTTTTGCTAACTGCAACCTTAAATGTTATGGTAAAGAACAACCAAAGGTTTGTCTTCCATGACCAAAAATTTATGGGTTTTATTACTATTGATAAAAAGATCACATTTTGACATGACCTATTGAACATGAGATTTCTGTTAGTAATGCTCCTTGAACAAAATCCAGATACCTATAAAGTTAGTTCATCCCCAAAAGTGAAACTTATTTATTTTTCTATGTCTGCATGTGTGATTTCTTTCAGCGGGATAAAAGACCAACTGTGATTAACAGATTAGTGTATGCTATTTTGCTATTCTAATTTTTTACAGGATATATATATTCTTGAAACCAAAATAAAAACACATTCCCAAACACCCCTTATATGTTCATATTACATGATAATGTTTTATACCTGTTTCAAAATAAATATTCTTCAATGACAGATAGATGCCAGTTACTTATCATATTAGGATATTATGAAGCTATATAATTTGGTGCCAACTACCTAAAACACACATCATGGAAATATGATGTATATAAGTGTAATGTTCATGCATCAACGTGCATATAACTAACAACCTATTTATGTAGATTTGGTGTGATATAATTATAAGCATTATAGTTTATAGTTAATAATTACATAGATATCAACCAATTCATTATAGGTTAACCAAAAATACAAAATACAACTATATATATATTACATGTGTTGAGTTAACCTTGAGTCTAAAGAATCCATCCAGATTTTGGTTACAAAAATATTTGGTGTGAATTAGATTGTTTCGGTAATGATCAATATTTAAGGTGCTTCAATGTTTGTACAATTTTGTGACTCGAAAAGTATGGTTGGAAAAGTATTGAGATCTTAAAAATGTGTTTAGTTAATGCTTATATAAACATGTGTGTATATTGTTTTATATGCTTTAGTGCTTTTACAAGTTATTTTCGATACTTCACTCTATGAGCTAATGAGTTTTCAGATTATGAATTCTTCCAAACACTCTATAAGATATAGAGTTACAATAATTTATTGTAGCTTTTACTTAAGCAACTGATAGTTGTTTGTGTATCTAATGTTATATATGTGATGATTTTGTTTGATGAAATGTGATGATTTTGTTATAATTGTATGAACTGGAGAGTATGGTATGAACAAAAAAATGAATCACAATGCGAGTGAGAAGAAATAGGAAATGAAGAATAAGACATCTGATGCCGCATAATCCGCAAAAGA
>BQNB010011846.1:15290-80478 GCA_026074375.1 Tanacetum coccineum | reverse complement strand
TCTCCCTTCCTAGATTGTTTAGTTATGCTTGTATAGCAGCCAGTCTGTCAGAAGTCTCAGTACTTCTTCCTTTAGATGTTCCATCATGCCATTTTTGAGAGTATTCAGCCATTTCTTGGATGGCCTTTTTAGCATCTTCAGTAGTTTTAGTTGGAATGGCACCTCTTGAGTCAAGAATTTGTCGTGTTGGAATATCCAACCCATTGTAGAACAAAATTACCTCCTACATCTCAGTCAAATAGTGTTGAGGACACTTCATCAATTTTTTTCGTAGTTCAACCAGGTGGGCAATATTTGTTCAAAAACTTAGTTTTAAGATCTTCCCAAGTTTTGATCAAACCAGTTGGTTCGTTTCTTAGCCAACGACTTGCGGCTCTAGTTAAGGATATAGGGAAGACTCAGAGCATTAGTTGATCCTCAGTGATGTTAGGAATATGGAATAAGTCAACTATTTCGAGAACTTTCTCAATGTGTTCATTTGCATCCTCGTTATCCGAAATGCTAAATGTGTTTTCTCGAAGCTCCTTAAAAAATTGTTTTTCAGTTCAAATTGATCTTTGTTATCAATGTTAGGTCTAGCATCTCTCTATCCATATTCTGTTCGGGTCTTTCTCATGTATTACTCCATTGTTTCCGCCATTGTTTCCACCATTGCTTCCGCTTTTTCTTCCTCCGAATATTCTTGGTCATAAAGTAGATTGAAATTAGGCGATCTCAATTCGTCAAGACTTAGAGTCTTGAAGTGTCTCCTTGATGATCGAAATTCTCGTTCAGGTTCTTTGTAAGGTGTAAATAGTTCGCTCGTAGATTTCCTTGTCATGCACTACCTGAAACAAGGGATAAACAATCAGTAGGATTTGTCCCGGAGAAAGGTAAAAAAAATTGGCATGAAAATCTAATATTTTATCTTCTATTTCAAACTATCGATACGCCGTATCCAATGGAAGTGGATAAGCCGTATTAATCTGTTGGGATGAATACGTCGTATTGGACAGAGAATTAGATACGCCATATCCGATGGAAGTGGATACACCATATTCAACTGTCGACCAGAATAGTGTATTTAAGAAAAACAATTAAATATGCAAACAATTAAACACACGAATATATACAAGCAAACAATTAAATACAGATATACAAATATTACAGAATATACAAGAATATACACTAATCTAAATTACACTAATCCTAAGGGTTAGATCTAATCTAATGTTAAAAACCAAAATATCAAATAAAAATCAAGATTAATTTTCACTCCTCGGCAACGGCGCCAAAAACTTGATGTGTTGTCGCTGTATGGTATATTTAAGATGATTCAAGTTTTAAATTTATATTTTGCCGACTAAACCAAAAACAACACTTTAACGGGCAGTGTACCCGATCGGTAGTAGTTTCGTGGTAAGTAGGGTGTCGAACACTTGAAGCGAGGTTAAATCTATCAATTTAATTAATATCTTGGTTATCTAATCTATGTTAATTCTATTCTATTCTAAACCTATGTTAAACCTATGTCAGTCTAAATCCTAATTCTAACAGGAAAAGGGGTTTTCAGCCTGAGAGACTGGCACGGTTTGGTTGGTGTCTATAATCAACACCAAGGCACTTTTACCCACTCAAGCTAATTAACAAAAGATAAAAGAGCAGTCAAAAACCCTTTATATAAAAAATGGTATTAACATTAATTAATCCGATTGAATGGTTGTGTTGTTTATTTAGTTCAATGATTTCTCTCTCGAGGTGGCAACTCATTCCTTAAAACTTAGGCGTTACAAACATCATCGCTAAGACTTAGACACATAAATTCTGTCACAATTAAAGCATCCGCAATAAAGCATCCTTATTTACTGGATTATAATATATCTTAGGATTAACGCATGGTGCTTTTGTTGAATACCCTATCCATAGAGACTTATATTCCCACTTACCGCTTAATGGCAATCTTATACACGAGTAGACCACTTGTCCAACTATCTAATGGACATCAGAACGTTTATTGTAGAAATTATCTAGGTCACCTGCTAGTCAAAAAACACGATCAATAAACATTTGCAGTAATCCAATTAACTAGTTAAGCCGAAACTATCCTAGCACAAACTTAGAAGGACAAAATTTGTGTAAACTATGAATCTAAGATGTAATAAAATTCTATATGGAGAGCTATCCCGGACTCTACATCTACTTGGTCCACTTCACTAGATCCAGTTGAATAATAGGTCGCATACAAAAGCGCGTAAACAAGTATAAATTGATAAACATAAACAAGCACTCAACAATAAATCAAGAAATCGAGATAAGCAAATAACCAAAACATTACAATATTCGATAAAAATGGCTAATACCCGAAGGTATTAGCCTTCAAACGTCATAATAAATACAAGAGTAATTATTTAGCCAAGGTAAACTAACCGAGTTAACGAATGATACCAAAAACTGAACGATTACTAAAGTATATGGAATTACACGACCCCCTCTAGGTAGCTTATTTTTAAGCTCAAAGAGCCCACTTTGACTGTTTGGTCTGCCAGTTTGGACCCTTAGCTTATTTAGGTTTTCTGGCTTATTTGCTTATTCTTTATGGCTTAATTTTATGTGGTCTTGCTTATTAGGTATTAGTGCTTGCCTGCTTGTGCTTACTTTAGATTTTCATTTGCTTATTTTCCTTTTAAAAGCCCAACAGTTAGTTTAGCTTAATGAGCCCTTAGCTTAAAAAGTTAATACTGACATCTATTTGTGCTTATTTTCCCAGCTTATTGTGAGTTTTGAAAAAAGTTTTTTTTTAAATTTGCTTAATTTTGTGTCCTTTATAAGTTTTAGAAAAAAAAGAAAATAAAAAAAAGTTTTATAAAAAGAGAGAGGCCCAGGTTCGAACCCTGGACCTCCCCCCCTTTTCATAGTCACCCAACAGACACACAACTCATACCGCTGGTGCTAGAATACTCATCCGTATGAGTTTTGTATTTATTTAAATATAAAGCCCAAACACAGCCCATTAACCACCAGCGCCCTTTTAAGCTTAATAACAACTTATTTTTAAGCCAAATTTTCAGTTTCTCATTTTTCTCAGAACCGTTCATAAAAGAAGTTTAATTGTATTTTTCCCTAAATTTTCAAGAATTTTTTATAATCGTTTAATATATTTAAACATTTATTTTCTTTAAAAACTGTTTTTTTAATTATAATAAATTAAATAGAAAATCAAAAAATATTTTCTTTTTTAGAAAAAAATTATTTTGGTCATATTGCACTTAGGAAAAATAGAAAAACTTTCGTAGGGTCATTTTTGTAAAATTTCATCTTTTAAAGAACGGGATTCGATCCCGGGTTTCGTTTTCTTCGTTTTTCACTTTTAAACATTCTCGTTTTAGGATTTTCTTTAAAATTTCTTTTAATTTAGTAATTTAGGATTATTAACTTTTAAAAAAATCATTTAGGGTTAAATTTTTGATAACTTAGTTTTTTTAAACTCGCGTTTTTACTTTCCCGTCTAAGTTTTAGGTTTAAATCATTCTAGCTTTCGTTCCTAGGTTTTCTTTAATCGTTTTTGCATTTTACTTAGAAAAACCAAATCCAAAGTTTTTTTCATTCAAACATCAAATATCAAACCACAATCGCTTCCAATGCACTCCTCGCTGGGACCTAAACGACCCGGAATATCATATACTATACTTCGGTTTTATTGATTTTTTTAGATTTCCTTATTATATATTTATTATATATTTATTATATATAAAAAGGTGGTTAGTTTAAATCCAATCAATTTTTGCGTCGTTGCCGAGGAGGATGTAATAAGCTTTGTTCCAGAGTTTCGAAGTTTGACAACAAGTGCTTGAAGATCCTCCTTGTGGATGTTCTCTCTAAACCAAAAAAATAATCAATCAAGAAAAATCAAAATTGCCTTTATTTATCAATAATAATCACAAGTTGGTAAAAGAACACCACATATAATACTTTCAAAACTGAAGTATTTATCCATTAATAAGTCCTGAACCAAGAATCAAAAACTTACCTTTTGTGTCACTAGCGACGTACGGCTCACCTTAAAAGTTAATTCTTTTAAAGAGCTACCGTGAAGCTTGTTGATTATTAGGTTTAAGTGTCTTGTCCGTTATTAAAATAGATTGTGAAAAATTGTTGAAAAAAAAAAAAACAAAAAAAAAAATTAGTGTAAATTTTCTTTTTATAGTTTAAGTGCATGATGCGCACTCGTTCTCAATCTCGAAATCAAAACCGTCCCTTGAACACAAGGCCCCACCTGTATTTTTAACCTTTTAATCTTGAAGAACCTTTTTGATAAATCCCTCCAGTAGTTAACATGGCCCTAATCGAGCCGGTGGTTGATATTTGCTTAATTGTATACTAATTTACCCGGGATTTTGCCAAATAAAAGCCAAGAAAATGCCCAAAAGAATAGCAAATGTTGCTTTTGTGATACAATTTTGTGCAGGAAAGGATTGAAAAGACAAAAAGAAGCAAAAACGATCAAAAACCGACAAGAAACGGGAAAAAGACAAAGAGTCAAGAGCAAGACAAAGAAATCAGCCAGAAATCGCAGCCGGATCAGCCCGACACAGTCAAACTTAGTCAAAGATAGGAATAAAGAAAGTCAAAGAGTCAAGATAAAGTCAAAGGGCCATTATTGACAAGTCTCCAAAGTCTAAAGAGCTAATTGGAAGAGTTAAAGATCAAGGACTAAAGTTGCCAAGAGAGAAAGTTGTTTTATAAAGAAGAAATAGAAGAAAACAACACAAGGACGGAAGCAGTCAAACTCCAAACTTTTTTAACACTAAGAAAGGCGGATAGAAAGACAAGGACGATTTCTGCCAACTTCTCAAACTTTTCAAATAATAAGCGGCTTTTTAGCAAACAGAATAACAACCCAACGACTCCAACTGAATTTCCCGCCAAAAACCTACACAGCCCAATCCCGATTTTTACCCAACCCCGCTCCCTTTTAAACCCTCAATTCGTTTATAAGCTCTTCACCAATCACAAACCAACACGTGGCAAGCCCTTATTGGTCCGAACACCTCCTAATCCAATCAAACGGCTCACAATCACTTCAAAAAGATCGATGGCTGTGATTTAAAGGAGCATTCTAGAAATTCTTCCCTCTCTTCACCCCTCCTCTATAAATAGCACCTTAGGACTTCATTTTTCGGAGTTAATTTTCTGTTTTAAACATTTACTTTGTAATTTTCCCGTTTTAAGCAATTAAGCTCTTACTTTAAGCATTTAAGTTTTCAGCTCTTGTAATCATTTCCTTTTCACTTGTACTTATCAACTCTATTAATATCAATCTACTTTTAAAGTGTTTGTGTTCTTTGATTTAAATTTCAAATCGTTTTTGATCAATAAGCTCTAAATAAGCTAGTGTGAGCTTATTGATCCTCATAAGCTCAATATTAGTTTAATTTTGTTCATTAAGCTTTAATCTACTCATTTTTACCTATTCACATTAAGATCATGATCACTTGAATACGTTTGAGTTCATTTTGGGAAGCAAAGAGTTAATAAGCTCAAATTTCAGCTTATTGTGATTCCTAAGGGTTAGAGGCTTGAGGAAGCCATTAGGATCACCTAGACTCTTCACTTGGATGTCTAGGTGAAGAAGACTCTTCAATTTTCAGGTCACTTTCTCTTATTTTCATTTAAGCCAATTCTAGCTTATTTCAACTTGCTTATTTCCTTTAAGTCCTCATTTAAATCCTGTTCATTAGGTTTACTTAGCTTAAATTTGTATTGTTTTCAGTCTATTTTAGCCTTAAAACTAGTAAAATGTCATTGTCACTTTTTCTGTCATAAAACTAGTAGTTTAAGGTCATAGAGTAACCAGCTTAATCTCCCTAATAAGCTAGGTGTTTAAGAGTTTAAATAGTTTAAGTATGTTAATCTAAGTAGAAGTAGATAAAAATTTTTAGCTGAATTAGTTTTTAAACAAGTTTTAAATCCAATTTGCTTTGACAGTTTTTTTTAAAGGTGTGTTTGGATTAAGCTACCATTGACTCTTAAAGTCAACACATTCCTGTCAAACTCTTTTGTTTAGTTGAGTGTGGTTACATAACTAAGTTTAGAACAAGTTTTAGAGGTTAGGGTTTATTTGTACAAAAGTTAGGGTTAAATTCTATCATTCAGCACCAGGGTATATTTCAGTAATTAGAATTTTAGGTTTAAGGATTTCTACAAGCAATTTAAGGTTCAAAGGTGTGTTGTGCTCATTTAGGTTCATTAGGTGATGAATTAGCTTCCAAAGTTGAGCCTGCATTTGACTGCATTTGAGATCTTAGCCATTTGCATCAGCTGCACATTGCACCAGCAAGTGCACTTTTCAATATTAGCATAATATTTGCCATTTTTCTATTTGAAAGTTCTCATTTCCTTTTAGAGTTTTACAAAGCTTTTTACCTAGGGAGATTCTAGATAGATTGTTTAGCTTACTTTCAAAATTTCAGCACCTAGGGTCCACAAATAAGCTGTTAAGCTTAGTTTAAAAAGGATCTAAAAAACTGTTCCAATAGACTTAGCTTTTTCCATCTTCATTTTCTTTCTAAAATTGCTAAACACAGGTTATTCTTAGCTTAGATTCTTTTAATATACATCTTAAGCTTCAATAAGCATCTTTTAGTTTCAAATTTTATCAAGAATTAAGCTCTTTATAAGCAAAAATCCAATAATCTAGTAAAACAATCACTTTCTGTGAACAGCAACTTAATTGCTTATTTTTCAGCTTAATCTTTGGTCTAAAGTGGAATGTGCTTTTGTTAAAGTTGTTAAAAATAAGCTGTTAAGCAACTTTGTAGTTTTAAGTTTTTGCTAATTCTCAAAATTTAATAAGCCAAAAATAGTAAATAAGCTAGGGTCTGTTTTGTTCTTTTCTCAAACTACGAGGTTACTCGTTTACATTAGATTGTAAATTTCTAGAATTTTGCCCGCCTACCCTCTACTTTCCTTTTTATCACTTTCTACCCTGTCTTTCCTATTTTCTTTTAATTTCCTTTTTTATTATTAAAAGTTTTATTAGTAATTAGGTTAAATTTTTAATAAATTCAATTAGTTGAAAAATAAAAAGTAGAAATTAGGGCTTTTATTTTTTATAACTTTCTGCACCTTTTTAGTTTATAAAAATCATTTTTCCATATTTTTCTCATTAAATTTGTATTTTCTAGGAATTAAAATAGATTTAAGGTAATTACTTTTTCTTAGATAAATCATATAAAATGTAAAAAATAATTGAAAAAATAGTAATTCTTTTTGCATTAATTTTCATTTTAAATCTAGTATTTTTGAAAAATAAAAGAAAAATTTTAGTGTTAATTTTTAGAAAAAGTTTATTTTTTGATAAATCATTAAATCTTTAGAAAATCATAAAAAATTCAAAAATACATAAAAAATTCCAATTCTTTTTCCTAAAATTTTTCATTTTTAAAGTTGATTTTAGGTAATTAAAATTTTGTTAAAAGTTGTGCTTTTAGTTTTAAATTTCAGTTTTAGCTCGCGTTTTTACGTTCCGTGCATTTAAATTTCGCGCTAGTTAATTGTTCTTAATTCATGATTCTTATCTTTGTAGTGTAATAAGAATTCAAAAAAATCCCTTTATCAGTTCTTAGCTCGAATTCCCGAAATTATTCCTAAATTCTCAATTCACGATTTCGTTGGGACACGACCCGAGGATAAGTACTTCCCGGATAAAAATATACGAATTGTGTTTTCTTTTGTGAGATTTTTACCTTTATATTTCTCTTGGTTGAGAAGTATTTTGGAAAGAATTCTTACGGGATTAATACTATAATATTCGTGTATAAATTTGTTTTACCGCAACCAGTGGTGCCGGACCACCTCCCGCCGGAGGAGGTGGTTTACCAATTCCCGACCTCCGGACATGGAGGAGTTGTGCCAACCATGCATTAGATGGTCGATAGGTGACCAATTGCTCCGATTTTCCAATTCAAGCAAACGACATTTGACTTAAGAAATGACATTATACAACAAGTTCAAAATTCTCTGTCCATTTCGCGGACCGGTGATGATGCCTAACAAGCATCTCAGACAAATATTTTTGCATGTTCACCCAAAGCATGAAATGAAGGGGTCTCCGATGACGCCCTTCGTCTACATCTCTTCCCTTACTCCTTGCAAGATCGTGCCGCCGAATGGTTTGATCGTTTGCCAAGGAATTCTATCAACTCTTTTGACCAAATGGCAAAAATATTTCTCGAAAAATACTTCCCACCCTCTATGGTGACCAAGTTGAGAAATGATATTACAAATTTCCGTCAAAGACCCGATGAGTCGTTATTCGAAGCTTGGGAACGTTATAAGCTTTCAATTGATCGATGTCCTAACCACAACATGTTACCCGTGACTCAAATAGATACCTTCTATAACGGGTTAACATTAAGGCATCGTGATACCATCAATGCTGCTGGTGGGACCTTTATGAAAAGGCGCCCCGAAGAGTGCTATGATCTCATCGAAAATATGACCGCCCATCACAATGATTGGGATACTTCCGCTCAACGGAATGAGTCATCGAGTTCTATCACTTCTTCTAATCCAGAAATAGCATCCCTTAAGCTTCAAATGGAAGAGATGAATAGGAACTTAACAAGAGTGCTTCAAACAAACCAACAAGTTAATACCGTAACACCGAGTTGCGAGACTTGTGGTGGTCCTCATTCTTACAATGATTGTCCAGCCACCGTTGGCCAAAATCAGAACGTATATGCTGTGGGAGCCTACAATCAAGGTGGTAATTCCTACCAACCTCAAGGTAACCGCAATCTGCTTAGCTATCGTTTCGTAAACAATTATCTTGGACCACACCAGTGGTTTAATGATGATTCCAAATCAAAACCGAAGCACTCAAAATCAAAACAACCAGGTCAGCCTTATCAAAAACTGGAAATCAAGGAAACAACCAAAGTAACAATCAGGGTAGAAATCAGTTTTTCCAGGGTGCTAATCATAATCAGAATCAGGTTCAAAATTATCAAGCCCCTAATACCCAACCTCCGGTTGCTTTACCGCAAGAATTAACAAACTACATCAGGATTAATGAAAACAAGATCAATTCAATGCAAACTCAAATGAACAACTTGGCTACTTCAAATCAAAGGCTTGAAAGTATGCTAGGTAACTTTATCAAAATGAATACGCTGTCTTTCATCGGGTTACGGATCCCCCTAGCAACACGAGCTAACCTAAAAGGTGAATTGAAAAACACATTAACCACTATGAAGTGGTCTTTGTTCTTGATGAACCTTGCCGTTCCTATTCCTCTTCCATTCATAAATCCGAGGAGGATAACGTGTAGAGGAGACTTATCCACGGACCCAAACATGGTTTGAGTTTACCATAAGTTCCCACCTCCACAGTCCAAAAAGCTAAACAAAGAAATTTTGTGATTCATCAAAGGGATCCTCGTCACCCGAATATCCCTTATCCGTCTAGAATGAACCAAGAGAAACAAAAAGAAAAAGATGAAGTCCAAATCCATAAATTTTGGCAAATGTTTAAACAACTTCATATCAATATCACTCTTGCCGATGCATTGATTTTAATCCCAAAATATCAAAAGATGCTTAAAGAGTCTCCTTTCCAACAAGGAGAAGCTTATAGAATTGGCAAACACACTCGTTAGTGAAAATTACTTAGCGTTTATCCTAAAAGAAGGCTTCCCCCGAAAAGCTAGTGAGAACCTGTGGAAATTATTCTTACATTCCGTGTGGTTTTAGTGAGCTCAAGTGCAAAGCCCTAGCCGATCTAGGTGCTAGCATTAACTTGATGCCACTCTCGGTATGGAAAGTGTTAAGATTACCCGAGCTTATTTCCACCCAAATGACTCTTGAACTTGCCAACTGTGATATTTGCACTCCGAAAGGAATTGCAAGAGATGTCTTTATTTCGGTTGGAAAGTTCACATTCCTCGCTGATTTTGTCATTGTTGATTATGAGAGTGATCCACATGTCCCCCTCATTTTGGGAAGACCTTTCTTACGGACCGCTCGTGCTTTGATTGACGTTCATGGAGATAGAAATATTTCACCGGTGAAAGGTAATGAAAGAACTAATCTGAACATGAGAAAGACACTTCAAGCTATTCAAACCGAACCTCGTCAGAATCATCAACATGATTGATTGTCTACAAGTTTCACATGATGAAATCGTGAAGATTTGTTTGCAACAAATCAAACCAAGTGGCAATCCCACCTCTCTTTGTCATCTTCTCACATACCAACTTACTTCACCAGAAGTTGGTCTCTCAATCAATCGATGCAATCCCACTCCAATTTCGAAAACCCGAGACCAAGTCATTTTTTTTTTGGTGGGTGGAGTTGAGGGGGGGAGTTGCTTCTTACCCCTACTTATCTCCCCTCGAAGATAGTGTGTTAATTTTGGGAGGAATTTGAAGCTTATCTCGCAAGTGATTCATTTCCCCCATGAAATAGTAATCCTTCATCTCTCCTCCCTCCTTATCATAATTCTTAGTGGTCAGTACCACTCTCGACCAGTCTTCTTCACATAGTCTCCGACCTTTCTGAGACTAGCAAACTATTATTTTCCTTAAGGGAGTTCGCGACGATGAAACTCGCTTCATACTCACATTTCCACCAGAAATGATGATCTTTCCTTTGATCCGAATCCGATTCTACTAGACATTAGAAGTATTAGCTAACCATGATCCTATCAAGGATATGGATTCTATTCTCGAAGATTCGGTTGATGAAAATTCTCTTGATGACAATCTTGATGATACCATTTCTAAGATGTTCATCGATGAACATGCTCTTGATTACTCATCCCCACCATTACGGGATGATTATGATGATGACCTTTTTGATCATGAGACCGTTAATGATGATACTTATGATGATCCATTTGCCTCCATGAAGAGAAATCAAAGAGTCTAAATCTTGATTTGATTAACATGATCTCCCTGAATCAAATAATTTCCTTCCTATTTCCGAGTGTGTCCTCGGTTTGTTTCTATGAGGATTTTTCCGAGGCTGATGCTTTGCCTTTGACCAACAACGAGGACAAGGTATTTAATCTAGGTATACTCATTCATGAGAACCTCTTTGAAGTCACCAACTTTGCAACACCGGATAAGAATGTAAAGAAGGCCACTAATGCTTCTTTAATTCTTGAGTATTTTAATCCTCTTTCTCTTTATGAACTTCTGTTCTACAAAGAAGTTCCCGGGCTAGGAGCTTTACTCTCGTTTTCATCCGAAAATGAGGAAAAAGTCTACAACCCGGGGATTCTAACTTCTAAAAGAGTTCATACCCTCTCTTTCCCTCGCCGGAATTATCTCATCAGGGCACTAAAGCTTCAAAGTCAACACAAAATTCATGAAAAGCCGATGGAGATTTTTTCCTTGCACTTACCAAGATGACATCCGAAGACCTTGATGTTTCCGTGTCTCCACTTCTATCCCCCTTGACAAGCTCATTAGGGAGATTAAGGTCAAGCTAAGTTGACCTAAAAGAACAAGTCGCTTTCGTGGAGGCAACCGGAAACCCCATGCTTATCCGTATTGATGTTGAAGTAGTAATGAATAAGAAGATTGTGTGTTGTGTTGAGGCCTGCCTCTTTCCTGCCTTTATCTTTTTTCCGTGGTTTATGTTTTGTGTTTATGTCCAAGGATGTCCTGAATTTATGAAGCCTATCGTGCTCAATTCAAGTTTTTTTTGTCCTTGATCAGATCACAAGAGTTTCAAATATCCCCCCTCAAAGCTTCATTTGGGAAATGAATTCCGATAAGAATATCCAAATTCTTAAATAAAAAAAATGAAATTTCTAATCGAACTGACTGTAGTAACTAACGTTTAATTCAATCAATATAAATATAATATATTCTTAAGCATAGTATAATTCATAAAACGCTTAGATTTAACGTAGGAAAGACCCTTCGTAAAAACATTGAGGACAATGTTTCATTCTAGTATGGGGGGGATCTAAAGTCGATTTGATTAAGGCCTGTAGTCGCGTTTTCACGTAATCCTCATTTTTAAACCAACCAAACATTTCAAAAAAAATGAAAAAATTTAAAAAAATTTCAAAAATAAAATAAGTGTTTTGTCACAATTTTGACTTTCCTGCTGGGTTGAATAAGAGTAAATTTCGACTCGATCGAGCGTGTTGAGCTCTAGCTTGTTCCTTAACTTCTAGAAGAGCTAAAGCGTTCGCTGGTGTTTGTGAAGAACCGAAAAAATGATAGAGTTTAAGTGATTGAGTTGGAGCTCAACAAGGATTATTTGGAAATCTTTGAGCTCATGTGTGTAAATTTGTCTCTTTTTTTCTCCCTTTTCTCCCATAAGCCTTTTAACCTGATTAATGATACGGCTATTCTTGGAGATTAAACTTAAATTAATAATTTTTATGTAGTATATAGCAAAAGAACTTTAGCCTTAGTTCAAATTTATACTTGAATTTTTCAAAAAGACGTCTTCTCTATGAAAAAAATTGATGATGAAAAATAAAAAAATATGATATAAACTATGGGCTGATAAAAGTTTGATGCATCTTCCCGGCTCACAACCGATGTTACATGAAGGAGAAACCAGCAACAGCCTTCTAAAAGAAAGCCCATAAGTAGAATAATATTCCAAGACTGATAAAAGTTTGTTGCATCGTACCACCACTCACAACCGATGTTGCAAAACCTTCTAAAAGGTCAAGGGTTACAATTGCATAAATGTTTAATATTAAGTGTGAATTAATAAATAGATTTCTTTTTGTTAAATTTAAATATGCTTTTGAACTTTGACTATTCTATTTTAGAAGCTATGTGTATATGGGAAACCTAAGAGTTTTTGAAACCTAAGGTCCGTGAGTCCCGATACTAGTCTCTGTGAGGTGTCAAAAGCCTGGTCACTTAGACCGCATGTTGGATGTGGCCGAGATGAAACATCGCTACAATGCATGGATGATCTCAATCCGTCCAGCCTTTAAACCTCAATATTCTTCTCTCTCTTCACGGGTGGAACGTAAAACATAGAATTTTGCAAAACATTGATCCAAAGTTATAACACCCTGTGTTTTCAAGTCATTGACGACGTCGATAAATCCGCAATGTACCTTTTGTAATGTACCGTGTATACTTTAAAATCATAAGCGATAGGTTAAATATAATATCGCGTAATCCACTCCACAAATAATAGCGTTCAAGTAAACTGGGACGGGAAGGGGAACGGGGCATTATCACACAATTAAATGTGTTACATCAAGCAAGGGTATAAGTAATTATTTTGAGAATAATAGTAACCTTGTTCATATTTATTTCTTATCGGGTATCGTAAAAGTGTATAACCGTTTTCGCGATAAATTACGTTTATGCATAATCGAAAGACAAGTTAATTTATTAACACGAAATGTTTCAACAAATACCCACAGATATGTAAACCCAATACCTAAAGTTTTATTAATTTACACACACACCACAAGATAGATATTATCTTACACAATACTTAATCTTACACTTTTACAGGAGAAAAATCAAATACCCAAATACACCAATCCTTGCAAGAAAACACTTTTATTTATAAACTAAAAAACAACTAGTATAACTATGCATATAGTTATTGGCAAGAATATAAGTGTTAACTAGCAAAAAGGTTTCTTCTAGAACCCTTTTCCCCCTCTAACCCATGAATACATCACAACACTTTAGGAAGCACGGAGCACAAAAATTCACAGCTTTGGTCAATGTTACATCTACTTCTTTCATTAAAACACATTAACCATGTTCCTTACCAAAGACCAAGAACAAAACCCGCTAAAACCCTCTCCTTTGCCCCCCCCCAACCCAACGACCAAAACACCCCCTTTTGACTCATGACCCTTCTTGAGAAAGACGTTTGACCAATACTTATCCTATATATACATGTATAACTAAAGTGATTAACAAAGCATAAAACACTAGTAAAAATCAAACACCCCATTGTAAAAATCCATACAAAATTTTAGCAACCCATAAACACCAATACCACCATCTACTTTCTAAGATATACTAAGGCATTTGCAAGCATTGGTTAACCATATTCAAGCTTTAATCAAGTGAAAAGGAAGCTAGGTTTTATAAGAAAACAGGGTTTTTCCATTGGTGCAAGCTTTGGAATTTTCCTATCTAAACAAGTTTTAGATTACTTTATCATCATCATCAATACATCATAAGGGTCTATAAACCCTTTAATGTTCTTATAGTTTTCTTTCTTCTATGCCATTATGTTTATTTCTATTTTAGTTAAATCACCATTTAAGATTTTTAACATGTAAATGGAATTTTTACTTGCAATGGTCATTTTGTACACTAATATACATGTTGTGTTATTACTAATATCATGTTAATATGGATGAGAAAATATTGTACCATGTTATTTTGGTGTAAAAATGATTAACTACAAATTAGGGTTTATAATAGTTTCTTAATATGTTTCAAGTAAAAGTATGATAAATAACATGTTAACCTTATTTATGAGCTTTTAGTCATGATATATGAACACTAAAATAAAGTCATAATGGAAGTAAAAGACTTGTACACTTGTGGTAATAATATAAAGTGTAAAATATAAAAACAAGGTTAAAAATGGACTTAATAAGGTCATGCAAACATTCTGTCCAAAAGTGTATAAAAGTATACTTATTTTATATTTTTATAAGATAATACATTTCACGACGATTCCGAAAAGGTAAGAAACTTGTCAAACGGATTAATGACGAAAAAGTTACGTTAAAAACGAGTTATTAAATACAATAAAAAACGCTAAATTAAGACTGAGTAAATAAAATAACTTTTATAAAATTTATATCAAACAGCAAGTTTGATATTTTTATTAACTAAAACACATTTTTAGGATTCCAAAATGATAAGAATCGCAATTTTTTGATTTATAACGAAGAAGTTATGAATTTCGCGGGTTTTCGGTAATTAAAAGTTTATAAAAATAATTTTATAAACTATGAACAGTAAAACACTATTCATGACAGAAAGTTATATTTTTGTAAACCTCATAAATTGATAGAATTTTCATTAACGAGAACGTGCTCGAAAGAATCACTAAAAACGGAGCTATAACGAATAAAATACGACATTTACGACGATAAAAACTATATAAGTGAAACTCATGTCTGGTATGAACAGTAAAAGTTATTGTTCATTAGAGGACCAAAATTTTAAAAATGTCAAATATCGATAACCCGTCTTAATACGAAAAGATGGGCATAAGAAACGCAAGAAACGGATTAGAAACGTGAAAGTTATGACGATTTTACCAAAAGTATGTTTATAAATGTTTTAATTTTATAAACATGTTTTCACTCAAACATTTAGTTGGTGATTGAAGGCGATATAGAAATTAAATGGTGGGTTATCAAAGTACTATATTACTAGGGAGTTTCATAATGAGGCCTCGTCGGGGTGGCGTATCGACGAGTTGTTGGATTTACGATTTAAGTGTCCTAGCATCCTCATTACGTTCACTACATGACCTTTAATTATGATAGCCCAACAGAAAGGAAAAAAAAGAAGTATAAATAAGTAATGATATAACCTAACATAGACCTATATAGGATGTTAGTTAATCGAAGTACATGGTACTTATATGACCTTAAATTAAATAGGTTGCATCTGACGATTTGCGTGACGCATTATCTGTGATATTTGGATTATCAGGACTCGAGGTGAGTTCATAGCCCCACATTTTTACGATTTCAATGATTTATAACTAAAGGGTGGAAACATGCTTTGTTTTATAAATTGGACGCAAGTATATTGATTACATGTTTGCCTAAGTAGCACGATATACCAAGTTGAGCCCCTTTATCATGAACTGTCATTGCATAGATAAGTTGATAATTACATTATGTGACGCAAATGTTATGAATAGATCAATTTGGGGAAAATGACACTCACCCGTACGTGTGACCTAGCCAATCACCAGGAACGAACGTATAACATGTCGAATTTAGGGATGTTTTCGGGTTGAACATCTAATCGGGCAGAAATTGCAATATATATTATTATTGCAAGAAAGATCGTCGAGCTTCAGTGTCATGAGCTTAGGAAAATGTAATCTGGTTTTGTGATGTCTGCATGTGTTGCATTATCACGGGAAAAGTCTTGCGGTCCTGCATATCATGATTTATCAAACCTATGAATTCACCAACATTATTGCTGACATTTTAAAGCAATGTTTTTCAGAAGATAAGTAAGCATAAGATGCTAAGGATACATTGGTGATTTTGTTTTGGGAAGTCATGCTAAAGATATGGTTGTATTATGTTTTGGGAAACTCATGTGTTGTGAACCAGTATCTTTGTAATAATAATCAGGAACAAGTTAAAGCTTCGGGCTATTTGTATCAAATATTTGTTAAATCCAATGTATCAGTTTTAAAATGACTTTTTGGTCGTTCTATATATATCTTGTGTTATTGATCTATGAAGTAACACGCCCCGGACCCTTATTCCGCTGCGACCCAATTTGGGGGTGTTACAAAAGTTGAAATTCAAAATAGCACATACACCTAAGATATAATAATTGTCGGAGTGAAAAGTTCACAAGTTGCATATATGAGTAGTGTTAGCATCTTAACTTATGTTTAACTGTGATTTCGTTTTAATCTTGGTTTGGAATAAATGAAAAGTCGGGGACGATGAATTTATCTGTTTTAGGGCATTTTAGGATTAAAATGCGTCTTGTTTTATGATCCCAAATGAAAATAACAAAAGTCGAATAAGTTAGTTAGTTGCTTAAAATGAAAAATAAAAAAATAATAATAAATAAAAATAAAATAAAAAAAAGACAAAAAATATTAGTGGTAGTAAAAAATGGTAAAAACGGGGCTTGTTGAAGCTATTGATTCTTAAATTTCCCTCGATGAATACTTAGCTACTTTTCGAGGTTATTAGTCGAGGGGGATCGAGATTCTTAGTTTTCTAAGTGCTTACTTCATAGCATTGCGTGAGGACACGACAATATCTTAGTATGGGGGATTTTGGTAAGTGCTTAATTACACATACCCTTTTCCACTAAAACCAGACTTAAATGACCAAAAACGTACCAAAAATACATTGTATTTGTATGTTTTCACTTATATTGTGCAGGAAACGGATATCCGACAAAAGGACAAAAAATCAAGCAAAAACGACAAAATCGGGCACGAAGTGAGAAAGCGTGGAAAAGCCAAAGTCAAATCGAAGCCAAAGTCAACAAAAGTCAAAGTGAAAGTCTACCTAAAAAAGTCAACGATCAAAACCGGAGCCGACACCGAAGAATACTTAATGGGCCCACCCGAACCCATCTAATGGGCCGGGTAAACCCATTAGTATAATATAGAAGACCAAAAGTTTAAACAAAGGCCCAACACTCTTTTAATACAAGCCGGCCCAAAACAGTGCACACATGGCCCAATTCCACTTCTAACCCTCGTTAGCCCAAAACCTATAACTCGTTATGTCACAAGGACCATCCCTGAAATACCATATAACACCCTTAGGGGCTTAATCTGCCATGTCCCTAAACTTTCACTCCCACAAGGACTACATATTTGCAACGAAACATATATAAATGAGGGACCTCTCTTGCCATATTATCAAAACCCTCACCCTTCACCCCTGTCCCAAAAACAAACAGAGATATAACATATCCTGTTTTCCCGCCAAACCCCATTTGGCACTATTCACCTTGTATTTTTGTCTCTACACCTGCAACAAACCAACAAAACCCATTACTCCCACTCTCCCCCACCTCACAAACTAACAAGGCCAAGCTGGCAATCCTAAGTACAACCATTGGCCAATGACTTCAAACGGTTGAGATTACTATACTTGGGCTCCAAGGATTTTCAAGGGCTAAGATGACTTTAAGACTCCTCTCCCCACGACAACAAAAAACAGCTGCAACCCTCGTTTAATGAAGAAACACATAGAAGCCCTCCAAGTTTAGTAATAAAGAGTAGCTTATTGTTAATCCTTTTAGTGTGTTTGAAATTTTTTGTTTGAAAAAAAAGCTTGTAACTTAATTTGTAACCCTTTTATACTGTCTTTTTAATACATTGCAACTTGAATTTTCTGTCTTTAAATTTCTTGTCATTTATTTTTATGCAATTTACCTGTTTGTTCCCACTTAATTCCATTGTCATTTAAATTTTTGTCTCTTGAAACACTTGGTTTATTAAGCTCAATATAAGCCATTTGAAGATATTAGAAGCCTTATAAATATAAGCTTGTTTTAATTTTCTGTCATAAAAGTTAAAAATAAAAAGAATATATATTACCAAAAAAAGAAATAATGATTTGAAGAATCTTTGGAGCAAAGGTTTAAAAGGATGGTCCTTTGGTTTTGAGCTTATGTAATTGTCATCTAGGAGTTGTTTTCATAAGCTTTTGAGGAAGCTTAGTTTTTCATAGCCACAATCTTGGGGATCACAATTTGTAAAGTGCATTCTTTAAACTTTTTGCTTATTATTCAACTGTAGTTTAGCTTATCATGGCTTATTGGTGGTGTTTTTATTGCTTTATTTGTCATATCTAATGCTTATATATGTGTTTCTTTATTGCTTACTTATCTTTGGTTCATGTTTTTAAGTTAAACTGCTTATTTGCCTTTTAAACTGCTCATTGCTTAATTTCTTGTATTTAGTGCTTATATTGTTTTATTGGTAATATGCTTATTTATGCTTATTATTGGTTTGCTTTGATTATCTGTCTTGCCATATCCTAGCTTATAACTCCTTGAATCAGCTTTAAACTTTGATTTTCATAGTTAAAGGGGGTGTTTGGGATAGTGGTCAAACGGGTCATATTGGGTTAAAAACCTAATGGGTCACTTGGTTTTCTTTAGCAAGCAAATTTGAGTTGTTAGTAAACTGTTTTTCAAGAATTTTAAGTTCCATAAGTTGTTTTTAAGTTTTTCTCAATGGTCCTTTGAAACTGTTGGTGACAAACAGTTTCTTTAGTACTTATTAGATTAGCTTTCAAAAACAGTTTTTAAAACTAGTTTTAATGTTTTTTTGTAGTGTCAAGTCAGATAGTCCAAGAGTCTTTCGTTAACTGTCCTTGTTTTCTTTCAAACCTTGTCATAGGTTTTTTTTAAAGTCTTTTTTAGTTTCAACACATGTCATTTTAAAGTTCCATAAAGTTGTTTTTAAGTTTTTCTCAATGGTCCTTTGAAACTGTTGGTGACAAACAGTTTCTTTAGTACTTATTAGATTAGCTTTCAAAAACAGTTTTTAAAACTAGTTTTAATGTTTTTTGTAGTGTCAAGATAGATTAGTCCAAGAGTCTTTCGTTTACTTGTTTTCTTTCAAACCTGTCATAGGTTTTTTTTAAGAGTCTTTTTTTAGTTTCACACTGTCATTTTTAAATTGCAATTATCAGTCATTAAAAATTGTTTTTAGCCTTTAACTTTTTGAATATAAGCTCATTAGGAGCTACTCTTAATCTGTTTTAAAAAGAAGTTATTTTTTTCTGTCCTATGTTATTTGCAAAAAGCTTTTATTTAAGTCTCAAGTTTTAGCCCCTTATAGTAAACTTTTATAAAATCTCCCCTGGTGCAAAAGTCCAATATAATTTACAAGCCTCTTTAATGTAGCTTATTTTTAGTCAATAAAAATTTATATTTATTTATTTTCTTCTTTGCATCTTAATATTTAAGATTCCCCCATAAGGGTGGGGCCAGAGGTAAGTAATGTTGTTTAATAAAAATATAAATTTGTTATATTTAATTAATAACACGCCCTAGTGCGCAGCCCTTCAATGCTAGTGGACCGGCCCCCTCTAGGAAGGCTAAGACATGAACCTGAAAAAAATGCTACCCAGTGAGGCCCCCACAAAAACTATTGACTGTATGGGGGACTGCCAGATTGGGAAACTCCTAAGCTTAATATATGAAGTTTTTTTTATCCCCCCCCCTTCTTGTCTTTACATATATTTTTAAATTATTTTATTTTTTGGGCTTTATACATTCCATGTACTTTAAAAATGGGGAGCCTAAAAGAAATTTTTATTAGATACTATGGGGTCCGGTATTTATGCAATAAGAGAATTTAGGTAAGACAAAAAGAGTGGCTATGTGCCTGCTTTTGTAGTGGTTGCTTACTAACTTATTAGAATTTTTTGATTTTTTGTATTTTCCTCGAAAATACCCCTAAAACAATTTAAGCAGGGAGAGGACTGTGAGTTATGGTTAAGTATAAATTATGGGAGGCTGTATTATGATTATCAATTATGCCTAACTTTTTGCTCTATAAAAATTTTTATTTTTAACCGCCTTTTATAACCCCAGCTTAATTAAAAACTTGCCAAAATAGTGCGCGCTTCACCCATGCTACCTAGCTTATTAATAAGCTAGGGTATAAGTCCTTGGGAATCCTTCCTTTGTAGATCCCCCTTCCATAAGCTAATAATCCCAAAATGTAAATGTAAATATATGTTAAACTGATTTAAGGTTTAGATATGATTAATACTGAATTAAATAAGCTCTCTTTCAGCTTATAGACTGAAAGAGCTTAAAATGAGCTTATTAGCTTATTGAGACAATTTGGCTTATTAAGAGAGCTTATGAATAAAAAGAAAAGAGAGCTTATAACTGACTTAAACTAAATTTCATTAAAAAGAGCTGAATTACATTACTTAAAAGAAATTACAACTGATTTAAAAATTACATTAAGCTTAAAAACTATACTAGGCTAAAAATCTAGAAAGGAAAAAGAAAAAGGATGACCTAGTGTATGTGTGATGGTGTGGCCTTTTATAGCCAGTAGGTGAAGCTTCTAGTCTCTCTTGCCTTGCTCTTCAATCCTTCAATCTTAACCCTTGAATCTCTTAATCATTGGATCATGATTCATAGCCGTTGGATCTTTTGTGGATACTTGAGGATTGCCAAGCTGTCATTCTTTGATTGTGACAGCTTGTGCTTCTTTTGTGAGTGAGTTTAGTGCAAAACCCACGCCTCTTGTGTGCTTCTCCATTAATGACGTGTCCTTATGCTTGAGTGAGGAATGATTGCCTCTTGATTTGACTAATCTGTCCTTGCAATCTTGTTAGAGAGCTCATGAATTGTCTTAATTGCCCATTGATTTTAATTTGCCCTTTGTTTTGACTGCTTGGTGAAACGGGAGAGACGAATGAACAGTAAAAAGGGCTTCGCGCCTTTATAACTGAAGCGGGTAACTTATTTTTGAACTTTGGCCCTTTGACGAATTCAGTCCCTCTCTTTTGTTTTCTCCTTTTCTAGTTATAATTAGGTTTTGGAAATATGCAAGACTAGTCCTTGTGGTTTATAAAAAGGAGAATGGACTAGGTTTTGGGCTTATGGTTATGGGCTTGGATCCGGGTATAGGCTTTTAGGGATTTTCAGGCCCATTAAGGGTTCTTGGGCCCAATAAGGGATGAGGGGTTATTTTTGGACTTTTGTGAAACTTGGAGGGCTAAAGTGAAACACTTTGGGTCTTGTCTTTTATTGGTTTACTTTTGTTGACCAATGTTTGACCATTTTGACTGGATTTGACTGAGGCTTGACTTTTCTGGCTTCGGCTTTGATTCTTTGGCTTCTTTTTGTACTCTTCTGATTCTCGTGTCCGTGCTTGCCCGTTTTTGACTTGTTTTCTTGTGATTTCTGATATATCCGTACCTGCACACACAAAACACAAATACAAGCATATTTTTGCCATTTTTGGTCTGTTTTGGGTTTATTTGGGTTATTCTAGGTATTAACGGATATGTGTGTTTTACACTTATCAAAATTCCCCAAACTAAACGATTGTGTGTCCTCACGCAATATCACATGCCTTATAACCAAATACCTCGAAACTTCCCCAAACTAAACCTTTGAAAAGTAGCAAAGATTTTTGTTGAGAGAGATAAGAGATCACAAGTTATAAAACACCCGACTTCCCATTTTCAAAGATTTTTCTCTTTTTATGATTTTTCTTGATAATTAACTTCCTACCTAACTACAACTTATTTGTGTTGACATAATGTATTGTTTTCATTACCTCATTGGTAACTTTAAGGATCATAGAATAAAAAGCACAATTAAGTGTCTAAAAGATAACTTCATCATCCCTGATTTTTCACTTTTCCCATGCTAAGCTTAAAAAACAAGATCATTGTCAATTACAAGTCATGACACTAACACTACTCATAAATACTAATTGTGTACTTACTTTTCCTCCCGCAAATCCTACTTTTGTATCTCAAGATTTTACTTAAGTCATATACCCGAAGGCTCTTTAAGACTTTTGTTTCGATATTTATTAATTCCAAAAATAAAGCGTAACGGTTAAGAACGTAATAATTAGCTCCTAGCCCTTTTCAAAAGATCAAATGTCATCAAGATTAAAGTCCACATCGAGGCAACCAAAATTTGGCTTTTATTAGGCTACTTAAGCAAGGCACCATTCATGTCATATACCCGAAGGCTCTTTAAGACATAAATGGACCAATCTTATTTGCACCATATACCCTTAGGCTCTTTAAGGTACAAAATAAGACAAAAATTAAGCAACATTATTATACCTCAGTCCTTTAGAAGGCTACAACATCGGCCACGCCTCCGACAAGATGTAGCAAACATATTTCAACCTCGGTAACTTCCTCGACTTTTTAGAAGGCTGTAACATCGGTTGTGAGCCAGCAAGATACATCAAACTTTTATCAGTCTCGGATTATTATTGAATTCTACTTATCCCATATACCCTAAGGCTCTTTAAGGAATAAGCAAAATATTTCTTTATATGATACATATAGTATGCCAAATTAAGTATTCCTGATGTGTACTTATCCTAATCACAAAGGAACTAAAGAAAACTTCTATTAGCTAATTATTAACCAAAAAAAACCATACAACTCTATTTATTAAACATTTATATATAGAGGTGAAACAAGCTAATGGGAGAAAAAGCCACAATTAACACTTATGAGCTTGAAAGAAAACCAACTATTCTACGTTTAATGTCATGACTTATAAATAACACTATCATTTCTCATTCTTCGCAATTTAAAATCTCTTATAAAGAAACTCGTGAATACTTAGCCATATAAAATCCAACCCGGCATTTTTAAAATCTACTTGAGATTAGCACAAGTCTTCATTTACTAACGATTCAAGTCTAGCATGTTTAAAGTCTATATGAGACTAGCACAAACTATCATCATTAATTGTTAAGGGAGAAAGCTAGAACTCTACACGTACGATCGGGTCAAAAATTACTTCTTATTCTTACCAGCGGAAAACCTACATTTTTGTCTTAACATTTTTTTTTTTTTTTTTTTTTAGATTAAAAATTTAAAATTTTTGCTATTTTTGTGGGAGAAACGGGTACGTGAGAAACACAATAAGCAAGCACATCAAATCGATAGATTCCCTCCCCAAACTAAAATGAAACATTGTCCTCAATGTTTAAGTCGGGTTCCTACGAAAATCTAAGCCGTTTATTAAGTAGACAAAGATAATTCGTTAATCGATAATGATGAAAGGATATTGATCTCCCCAAACTAATTTCGTACAAAGGATGAGAAACTCGAGTGCACCGGAATGAGGCATCGGACACGAGAGGATTCTTGAAATGTTGGGTTAATCCTGCCAAATCACAACACAGACAACAAACAACGAGAAACGAAGAGGATGGGCCCCTCAACATCACAACACATTAGAGGTTAGAAAATAGAAAGAAAATAAAATAGAAAGAAAAGGATAAGCATGGGGTGAACTCCCACGAAGCGGCTTTGTTTTTGATTACCGAGTCGCAAGCTCGACTCGATCCCTGAATTTAGTTGTCCTTAGGGAGAGCAAATGACTTAAAAATTTAAAATTTTGCTATTTTTGTGGGAAAAACGGGTACGTGAGAACAAAACAATAAGCAAGCAACATCAAATCAATAGATTCCCTTCCCCAAATTAAAATGAAACATTGTCCTCAATGTTTTAAAGTCGGGTTTCTACGAAAATCTAAGCCGTTTATGAGGTATGCAAAGATAAACGTGAATCGATAAGATGAAAGGATATCGGAACTCCCCAAACTAATTTCACACAAAGGATGAGAAGCTCGAGTTGAACGGGACAAATCAAACGGACACGAGAGGCTTCAAAAATTGTTGGTTCGATCCTACAAAAATCACAATAAACAAGCAACAAACATCGAGAAATCGGAAAGAGAACAAGCCTCTCTCAACACAACACATTGGATAATAGAAGATAGAAAAATAGAAAAGATAAGCATGGGGTGAACTCCCACGAAGCGGCTTGTTTTTGGTCACCGAGTCGCAAGCTTGACTCAATCCCTGAATTTAGTTGTCCTTAGGGAAAGTCTGGAGATCCGGGATAACCAACGGTGGTGTATCCCCTCCATAATAGTGCTTAAGACAGTGGCAATTGACTTTGAAATTCGAACCATCGTGAAGACTACTGAAGAAAAAGCTGAATCGAAGCAATCTTCCACAAATTCAAAGAAAGATGAGATCTTGACAGAACCTCAACAAGAGAAGAAGGTTTCTTCTACTGACACTTCAGAAGATAATCCTAAGATTCTAGCTTTTAGAAGAGAGTTAGAAGAAATTGCTCTAAAGCATTTAGGGAAAGTATCTAAAAACACCTCTACTAGTACTCCTTTAGTTAATACTGGTAGTGAGTCAGTTAATACTGGTAGTTTTGATCTTGATGATTCACCTATGCCAGAGCTCGAAATCTTTCACAAGTCTGAGACATGAATTTTTGATGAGGCATCTTATGATGAAGAGGGCGTGATAACTGACTTCAACAGCCTACCAACAGAAATTGAAGTCAGTCCTACTCCTACTCTTAGGATTCACAATATTCACCCGAAAAGTCAAATCCTTGGTGATCCTAAGTCAGCTGTGCAAACTAGAAGCAAAGTGCAACACAAATCAGGAGCTCATGCACTTTTCAGCTTTATTCCAAAGCAGCAAAGGAACAGATCACTCAAGATCAACATCATTGTTTATTTGCCTGTTTTCTATCTCAGGAGTAAACACTAAAAAGATTTCTGAAGCTCTACTAGTTGACAGTTAGGTTAAGCCAGCACAGAAAGAGGGAGTTGAAAGTTGTTACTAGGTTTAAGCTGTGCTGCAACAATTAATGGGTTTTGTAGATCTACCTCACGGAATGAAGGTGATTGGTACTAAATAGGTCTACAGAAATAAAAGAGATGAAAGAGGAGTGGTTGTCAGAAATAAGGCAAGATTGGGTGGGCCAAGGGTACACGCAGGAAGAAGGTATTGAGCTATGATGAGTGTGTGTTTTTGCTCCTGTGGCAAGAATAGAAGCTATCTGGTTATTTTTAGCCTTTGCCTCATTTATGGGGTTCATAGTATACCAAATGGATGTAAAAAGTGCCTTTTTTTAATGGCACTATAGATGAAGAGTTTATGTCTACACAAGCCTCCTGGTTTGGTGATCATGATCACCCTAAGAAGGTTTATTAAGGTGGTCAAAGCTTTTGTATGGATTGCATCAAGCTCCTAGAGCTTGGTATGCTACTGTATTCATCATTCTAGAGAAGCATGGATACAAGGAGGGGGGTACGAGTAGACAAGACTTTATTTATTAAAGAAGGAACAAGAAGGATATCTCGTGCTGGTTTAAAGTATATGTTGATGATTTTCATTTTTGGATTCTACCAAATAAGTCTTGGTGTGATGAGTTTGAGCCTTGATGTGAAAGCAGAGATTTTTGTTGAGTTCTATAGGAAACTCACATTTTTTTCTTAGGATTACAAGTCAAAAGAACAAGGCAGGATTTCATATCTCAGGACAAGTATGTAGCTGAGATACTCAAGAAATTTGATCTTGTAAATGTGAAAAATGCAATAACCCCCATGGAGACCAAAGTGGCATTGACAAAAGATGAGGAAGCTGTTGATGTGGATGTGCACTTATACAGATCCATGATAGGTTCTCTCATGTATTTAACTGCCTCTAGGCCTGATATAATGTATGCAGTATGTGTTTGTTCTTCGTTTTTTCAGGTCATCCAAGACTTTCAAATTCTTATTGCTGTGAAGATAATCTTTTAAGTACCTTAAGGGGCAACCACCTTTGGGCTTATGTATCCTAGAGAATCACCTTTTGACCTGAAAGCATTCTCTGACAGTGATTATGGTGGGTCTAACCTTGACAGGAAATCCACAACATGTGGTTGTCAATTTCTTGGATAAAGACTTATCTCATGGCAATGTAAGAAACAGACCATAGTGGCTACTTCTACAACCATCCCCTACACACCAACACTTCTCACCCCCACAAGAGCATGCCCAAGGATAGATGACTGTGGATGATTTGCTTCAATTAGTTCCTCAATTAATGACAAGAGTTGATAGTCTGGGAAAGGATCTCAAGCAAACCAAGCTAACACTGGGGAGTGCTATTGTGAAGTTGGTCAAAAAGGTAAAGAAGCTAGAAGGAATTTTGAAAAGGAGAAATGTGGTCTTATCAGACTCTGAAGAGGAAGAATTAAGGCCTCAGGGGAGCAAGTCAAGATGATCCTCTAGTTCTTTGGTACAGGAGCTGGTTACTCCTTCTAGACTACTATCAAGCTTCAGGGGAGGAACAGTTGAAACATTAGCCCTCTACCATTAGAAGCAGCTAAAACTCTATCCAGGGTTGTGCTTCTAAAAGCCAAAGTCAATAGATAAGGGAAGAAGGTTATAAGAGAAAGAAAGAGACTAAGAGGAATGAAGGGTTTCACTAGCTTGGTTTTTTCAAGAAGAAGGTAGTATTGGGTATGCTGAAGGAGTTAAATACTAGCATAGTATTAAAGTTAGTCTATTTGTGGCAAATTAGTACTGTTAGTGAACAAGGTCTAGTCTGAACAGTGATTAAAAAGTCCATTCCTTCCCCTGATAAAGGCCAAAGAGAAGGAAAAAGCTCCTATGATCATTGAAGAAGCTTCCTAAGAAAGGACTAAGGAATAAAGTCTCTTGGAGGATAGTACTAGTCTCGTGAAAGCTATCAGATTGGATACTTTGGAGAATGAGAAGAGGCTAAACAAGTTACACTTGGAGTCTCTCTTAGCAAAAAGAATTGCAGATGGAAGAATAATTTTTTAAAGAGCAACAAGCAAAAAAGAAGAGGCTCAAATTCAATTTGAAGGCTCAGCATTACACAGATGAAGATTGGGTTAATTAGAGCATAGATTGAAGCTAATGTCAGAGTTGTCAAAAGAGTGTGCTAGGAAGTGCCTTACAAGGAGAAGACTTTCAAAGGAAGATGGTTTTGGAACTAGTAAATCAAAGGAAGAAACATTTTGCAGAAGAAAGGCACAAGAGCTAAAAGAAATAAGCCCATGACCCAATCACAGCTTGAGAACACTATTATGAATTCTTGAAGATTCAGGTGGACAATGGGAAGCTGTCTCAGCTGAAGAATTTAAGTTTTGAAGAAGTAAAAGAAGAATTTGATAAGTTGGTGAAGCAGGTTAAATCTTTTGCACCTATAAATTTTGAAGCTACAAAAGATAGTCTGAAAAGATTTGGTGAAGAACTTCAAACAAAGACTTCAAAAAGACTAATATTCATGTTAATCCAGTTCATGTGGTTATAAAACCCCCAAGTATAGCTACTTATAAGATCATCAAGCAAGGAAAGGAAGGTGTGTACCAAATTGTTAGGGAAGATGGAACTGATATAGTGTACAAGATAAATTTTAGAAGCTATGCCTAAAGGAATAAAATAGGGATGATCTTACTGAATTATATAGGATTGTCATGAATAGATATGGTATGAATGGACCAGAGGATGAGCTTGAAAATGTACTTTGAGAATATTTAAAGAATATGTTTGAGGAACCCCTTAGTACAGATCCTATTTGGAGTTCATTAGGTCAACAAAGAATCATAAGTTGGAGATATTATACTACCTGCAGAGTACATTGCATAAACTTAGAGTCACAGATTATTTATATGTGACTGAAAGAAAATATTTTCTTTTTCTGCTGAGGTATGTAAAAAGCTAATATAGATAATAGCTTCAAGGAGGGAAAAACGATGGTGGGATTGCTACAAACTTTTGTTATGGATGGAGAAGCAAGCTAGCATTAGGAAGTAAATGGAGATGGGAGACAATCACGTGTTGGATGTGGTGTTTAATGCCACTAAACACAAAGATGGTTATCGTCCCCTTGTCTTAACAAAACATAAGAATGTACTAGTCCAGGAGCAATCGGCTCTTGGTAAAGACTTCTTAAATACTTAATGGCTGACCATTTTGCTCCAAGAAATTGTGTTGGTTATAAATCACCATATTTGGTTAGTAAAGAGTTGGCTAGCCCACAAGTTTATGGTTTGTGGTAAAGGTTGTGGAAAAACCATAACTAGTCCATAAGGTTATAGCTCATAGTAAAGACAAATTGCAAATCCATATTAGATGGTTGACACTTTACCAAAAAGTGGATGGTACATCAACTCACCAAGTTTCATGTACAAAGAGTTAACATGGTCATCAATCCACCATGGAATTTACCTTTTCTAGGTGCCAAAGGATTGACTAGCCCTGAGCAAACGGCTACAGGTAAAGGCATATCACATCCTTTTATGGCTTGTAATGGTTTGAAAAAAACCATATGTAATTCAAACTCACCAATATTTCATGTAACTAATGACGAGTTGGGTTGTTTTTTTTTGTGAATTGTATTTTTGAATTTGTTTTTGTGAATGTTTGGTATGATGATTGTGTGAAATTATTATGAATTGTGATGTTTTGTGAATTGTTTGTTAAGTTAATGATATGCTTTGTGTTGTGATGAAAACTTGAAATGTGATCTGAAATTGTTTTTATTGGTTGTGAAATGGTTTCTTGTCGACCATGGGCATGCACCATTTCTTGTGGCCAAAGGACTGAATACTCCAGAGTAAAAATGGCTAACTGGTAAAGTGAGGACTCTCAAATCCATTTAAAGTTTCATATGATGTGATTGTCTGATTGATAGGGTTGCTGAAAAGTTTTTTGAAGAGTTGTTGCAAAGCCAGATACAATAGAGGATAATTTTGAAGAATGTGCAGACTCAAGGATATTAATTTGAAGAGTTTTATTTTCAACTATACTCATGAAGCTCAAATTGAAGACTCTTGAAGAAACTTGAAGTTTACAAGTGAAAGATCAAGTATAGGGGAGGAGAAAGGACACAAGGACAAACGGGGTAACAGGCTAACTAACCACAGGGACTAACAGAGGTAACTACAAAAGAGTAAATTACACAATTGGTCCCTGAGGTGGACCCCGATTACAAGGTAGGTCCAAGGTGCTTATTATCAAAAAGCCAAAGAAGCAAAGTTGTAAAGGGGCTTAAGGGGAACAACTTTTGTAAAAGCACTTATGCTTTTTACCCACTGAATAAGCTAGAAAAGTGAGCTTTTGGGCTGACAGAATGTTAATAAGCTTAAAAGCTTATTTGCTTTTTTCTTTGAGCTTAAGGCCTCTAAATAAGCTAAAAAATGATCAATACTACTAAACTAGACTTAATCTACCTAGGGAAGCTTATATCTAACACAATAAGCCCTTAAATAAGCTAAAAATGAAATAAGCTATGGTGACAGTTTTTAAAAGAAAACAGAAAAGTACCTACTTTAAGCCTGTAATAAGCTAAGCTAAAGGGGGAAATAAGCTATGAGATTTTGGGGAATTAAAGGGGTACTAATAAGCTACAATAAAAGCTGAAAGAAACTAGGGGCTTAATACAAAATAAGCTAGATAAAAGGGCTGAGTTTAGGTGCTCAGCACCAGGGGAAGTAAGGCAGTGAGCTTAAGGCTTATTTGAGCTTATGAAAATAAGCTCTTAAGAGCTTTTTAGCCAAAACAAAGCACAAACAGATAACAAGGGGTGGTTAATGAGCTTATTTTCAAATTTTGAGAGTCTAGAAAACAATATAAGCTGCTGATATTTTGGTTTAAAATTGAGGGTTCTTAAAAAAGTTGCAAAGCCAAATTTTGACTTATACTTGGTCAAACCAAAGGGACAGCACAAGGGGTTGAGTAAACTGGCTAGAAACAACCACAAAGAGCACAACAAAAGTGTGCTTAAGCTGCATAAGCAGCTTAAGTGGTTTAGCTCACTTTTTGCTTATTGAAAATTGACAGAATATAAAAGAGCACTTAAAAACTTATTTCCAAACTAAAGGTGGTGATTTAAGAGGCTTAATAAAGCCTACACACTCAGCCAAAGTTGGCTGAGTGAGCTTGACCCACAACAACACCCATATGACCCATTTTCAGGTTAAACCAAACACCCCCTTATTTTATAAAAAAGCTTTTTAACTGATTTTTTAGTAAAAGAAGGCAGAGATAAGTGATCACAAGTAAGTTTTAATAACTTTTAACACATGTTTAAACAATTTAACAGAATTAAACAGCTTAAATTATACTTAAAATTTCGACAAAAGCAATTTCACAAGAACTCTTAACTTTTTAGATTAAAAACAGAAAAATTACAACATAAAGCTTTAAAACAACTGAGTAATACAATCTTAAAACAAACTTAATTAAAATTTATACTAAGAAAGTAAAAACGGGATGATGTTGTTCTTGGCTTGTTCTCTTCTCTTTTATAGAGACTCTCTTTGCCCTTTCTTTGTTGGGTTGTGTTAGCTGTGTGAGTACAAAGCTTCCCAAGGTAATCCTAGCCCTCCATATGCTTCTCTTCATCTTAGCCATTGATGGGGGTGCTCGGGTTGTGTGATTTTGGCAGGGGAGAGGGTTATAGGGGCAGGGTAAGTGGGAATTGGTGAGGGTGAGCTGGTGGTAGTACTTGGGAGGTGGTATGGGGCTAAAAACCATGGGAAAGGGGTGGTATGGATTTGGCGGTAAACGGGTTATGGTACAGTTGGTTGCAGGGTTTAAAAGAGAAGATTGGGGAAGAGGCAAGAACAGCCCCTCACCTTTCTTCTCTTTTCATTTCATTTATAAGCCGAAGCCGAATTTCTTTATAAAAGATCTATTGAAAGTGTCACAAATGGTTCCTTCCGTTTTAATAACCTAAAAAAGAAATAAAAGGATTGAGGGCAAATTGCAAAAAATGGTCCGTGCCATTTTAAAAACTAAAACAAACTAAAAAAGAATATAGCCATTTGCCGTTTTTAAGTCCATTACTTTATTTTAACCACTTTTTCTTTTATAAAAAAACTTTTGAAAAATGACAACTTATGCCCTAAAATTTTTATAAAAAAGGATTTTGGGCTTTGTTTGGCTTGGGTATGTATTGGGCATGTATTGGGGCCCACTGGCTTGGGTTTGGGCCCATAAGGTTAGCTTATGTTTTATTGGCTTTTTTCAAGCCCACTAAGGTTATGAAGTGGTTTGTGTGAAAACTGGCTAGATTGCTGTACCTGGGCTAGGATTGTGGGCCTTCAAAGTCTTCAACAGTCCTTTGTCAATTGCACCCCCAATTGGCTGTTGAAATTGATTGAGGGCCCCTTAGGTCTTCCACAAGTCTTAAATCAGAATATACTATTGTTGGGCATTCCCCCCCCCGGTCCCGGCCCATCAGATGGTAAAGATTGCTTCCAAATAGTATTACTTATCAGTTCCGGCTAACCGGTTTGACTGCTGATTACTTCTGTATTGTATTCTGACTTTGGCATTTTTGGACTTTTAGGCCTTAGATTTTGTGCACAGTCTTATTACCATTCCATCCTCAGTTTTGACATTGGCTTTGGTTTTCTCTGTACTTTTTGTTGATATCCACTTCCTTTCCTGCACAATAAAATGTAAAACCAACATATATTGGCAGTTTTTGTCTGTTTATGGTCATTTAAGCTCGTTTTTAGAGGTAAAAGATATGTGTAATTAAGCACTTATCACCTGACATGTCCTTCGATAAGTCAGTGTCTCTAGAGCGTTTGTTTAGTTTAGCCCATGCTAGTTTGGCAGGAGTATGTAAGCTATGTTTTTCCTCCGGGTATTTCGAGGGAGACTATACCTCATCATGTCCCCCCGTAGGCTCACGTATTCCCAGCTGTATAAATATCCATATGACATGAGCATATCCCAACAAAAATATGTTTAATGTTGTTCACTAGTGGTGAAACCCTTCCTATCTGTATCACACATGGCGAAAGTTAGGCGTCATACCCGTCTATGCTAAAACCACTAAAACTTTACAAAAACATATTCACATAATGGCATGTCATCTAACTAGTGTTATTCTTTATCTTTATTTTTAGTTCCATCTTTAATATACATTCATTAATAAATAAGTCATGTTATAATGTGAATATTTTTTTGTAAATTTTTTGTAATTGTGACACTTTTCTTGAGTTATACAGAGTACAAACTAAAAAATAAGATGAAATTAGATTGTTCATAATTGTGACCGTGACCAAAGGATCGGTCGGTCCCCTTTGGTCGACCGCGTCTTCCTTTTTACGAAGACCATAGAGGACGCGTCCCCCTCTCTATTTTGAAATTTTTGGTCAGTAGACCAATCATACAAATTGAAAGTTTGTATTTGTGAGTTTTTATTTATTTATTTGTGTGAGGTGAATTTTTGGTTGTAACTGTGGTCATCTTAATACATGCATTTGATCTTAGGAAAAGAAACTGTAATAACGCTAAAGTGACGGTCACCCATCATCGTTACCGTGGGTCTTAGAAGTAGGGGTGAGTAGAAACCGCACCGCAAACCGTAAAAACCGAAAACCCATAAAAACCAAACCACAAAAACCGCACATTAAAAATAACCGGTGGATTGGTTTTAAGAAAAAATAAAAACCACAAAATGCGGTGTGGGTATAAAACCGAACCAGAAAACTCATACCGAATCGTACATTGATTATTTAAAACCGAAAAAGGCACATTGATGATTTAGTTTGTGTTATAAGGCTTCAAGTGCATATTATCATTAATATTTATATAAGTCATAAGTGATGTGTGTGTTTACATTATATATATGCATTGTTATAACTTATAACCGAAAAAACCACATTACAAACTAGAAACCGTAAAAACCCACATTAGATATTATTTTGTTTGAAAGCTAAAAAATATATAAAGAGCATAGAGCCTCACAACAGAGGCAAACGAAGAACCAAGATATGTACAAAGCCATGAAACCATAAAGCTTACCAACTACAGCAATATAAACAATAGAATTAAGAAAACAAATCATACGGTCTAGATATCAAAATATCCCAGTTAGCCTGATAAGACACACTACGAGCTGCAATCCAAGTCCTAGAAAGTCTTTGAATGACTGGGAAAATGCCTTCCTCTTTAATCTTTGGGGATGTATCCGCTGAAGCATTCACAATTGATGACATCAAATAACATTACTTTTATAGCATCATTTATCATAAGTAAATTACCCACTTGTATATTATTATTGCAAGAATTGTTACTTAACTGCATAAAGTTGTTAATTGAAATAATTATGGAGTACATTGTGAAGAAAAGCTAAAAGGCGCACATTTTGGAGCTTAAATGATGATATTTGAAGATTGCTTATTTCTGACTACATACGCCGTATCCAATAAAGAAGATACGGTGTATCAGCGCCTAGACATCACAAGAAAATGCGTACTTCCAATCCCTAATACGGCGTATCCTGTTGAATACATACGTAGTATCCAGCTGGTCAAACAATCAAAGATCCTACAGTAAATGTGATTGATAACAATTATTACTGATTGATTGTGAAGGTAGCGCGCACTACAAGGAATACACCCCAATACTCCGTATTTACCTCACTCAATACGGCGTATCCACTCATTTTTAGAGACTATAAATAGAAGACTAAAAAATAAGTTTCAGTGTGCAAAATCATATTCTCTATACCATATACATAAAAGTCGATTTTATGAAGAGACGAAGAGCAACCAAGGTTAAGCATCGAAACTAATTCCATAGAAGACACCGTGTAATTCCTATACTCTTGTAATCATTCAATTTTTGGTATCGTTTGTTAACTCGGTTAGTTTACCTTGGTTGTTTGATTATACTTGTATTATTACAATGGTTATGTGCTAATACCCTTGGGTATTAGCCATCTTAATGAAGATTCAATGTTTGGTTTGTTTAATCCTGATTGCTTAATTTATTGTTGATTGTTTAATTATGTTTATCATTTCATACTTGTCTATGTGCTTGAATATGCGACCCATCATTCAACTAGGTCTAGTGAGACTGACCAAGTGATCTAGATACTAGGATGGCTCTCCATATCGCGTTTTATATATCTGGACCAATAGGATCACAAATAATGTCCTATCTTTTCCTTTAGATTAGTGAGCTTAGTTGGCCTAGCAGGTGACCCTTTAGACCAACGAGTACGTTCTTAATCAATTGGTTAAGACTTGGACAGTGGACTACCAGTATATAAAATGCCGTCAAGCAGTAAGTAGGTAAAGTCCCAATGGGCTAGGGTTTACCAAGATCACCATTGGTTTAATCCCTAAGATACATTATAATTAAACTAAAAGGATGCTTTATGCGGATGCGTAAATTGTGACAGGATTCAACGTGTCTAGGTCTTAGAAAGAAGTACCGCCTAAGTCTTAAGAATGATATGCCGCCTCGAGATAGGCACTCATTGCACTAAACAAACAAACCAACGTTTAATCGGATTTAATATGGCTAATACAGTTTTCTGTCATTTGGATTGACCGCTCTTTTATCTTCTGACTATCTTCTTGCGTGATTATTGTGTATTGAATTGATTTTTGTCACCACCAAACCTGTGCCAGTCTCTCAGGCTGAAACCCCCCCTTTATCATTAGAACTAGGTTAACATAGGTTTAACTTTAATTAGAAATAATATAGAATTAACTAGACTAATTAATTAGAATAAAATACTAATAGAATATAAGGTTAACTTTCTCGCTCTTAGTGTTCGACACCCTACTTACCATGAAACTCCATCTTGACCGGGTACACTGCCCGTTAAAGTGTTGTTTTATGTTAAGTCGGCTAAATATAAATTTAAAACTTAAACTATCATAAATTACAACCTCATAACGACACATCAACTTTTTGGCGCCATTGCCGGGGAGTGAAAATTGTTTAATCATTATTTTATAAGTATTTCTAACCCTTAATTAGCTTAGCATAGAATAATCTAATTATTTAAATTCTGTTTGTATTTAATTGTTTTCATAGTACTCTGTTCTGGTAGACCACCTGATATGGCGTATCCACCAGATAGATACGACGTATCAAACTTTCTACCTTGATACAACGTATTGATTTTTGTAGTCTAAACAACGTATCTTGTTCTTCCAAATGATACGGTGTATTTTGAAAACTTAATATGACGTACTGACATTTAACAGATTGATACGGTGTATTCAAGTCAACTGAATATGGCGTATTGATCACCTGACACAGTAGCAGAACTAAATTTAATTTCCGTGTTTAATTTTTTATATTCTTTTCAAAGAGCATGTCCTACTGATTTATTACCCTCTGTTTTAGGTGATACATGACAAGGAGTTCCACTAAGGAACTATTTGCACCTTTGGATAACCTAAAAAGAGTATTTCTCTCAAAAAGGAGGCTTTTTAAGACACCTGGTCTTATGGAATCGAATTCACCTGAATTCGATTTGTTTTCTACATCGAAGAACGTACAAAAGAAGAAGAAACTACAAAAATTATGATGTAAACAATGGAACAATCCATGAGCAAGACCCGCGGGGATTACGGGTCGGGCGTTACTAGGCCCAAGATCGATGGAAATTCCCACTTTGAATTGAAAAGGCAGTTTCTTAAAGAACTTTGTGACAATACTTTCAGCGGTTCAGAACATAAAGATGCTAATGAACACATTGAAAAAGTTCTGAAGATTGTTGACTTATTCTACATCCCAAATATAACTCAAGATCAAATCATGCTTCGAGCATTTCGTGTATCCCTAACTCGAGCCGCAATCCATTGGCTTAGGAACGAACCATCATGTTCGATTACAACTTAGGAAGTCATGAAATTGAAGTTTCTAAGCAAATACTGCCCACCTGCTCGTACTGCAAAGAAATAGAGGAAATTAAAAACTTTCAGCAAGAACTAGATGAGAGCCTTTTCCGAGCTAGGAAATATTTAAAGAACTCTTGATGAAATGTCCCAACACTATTTGACTGATATGCAAGAAGTAATCTTGTTTTATAATGGGTTGGATGTTCCAACTAGACAAATCCTTGATTCGAATGGTGGCATACCGACCAAAACAGTTGCTGATGCAAAAGTAGCCATCCAAGAGATGGTCAAATACTCTCAGAAATGGTACAATCGAACATCAAGAACCAGAAGTACTAAAACTTTTGATGGATTGACTGCTATCCAGGCCTAACTGGATAATATCGGTAGAGAATATAAGAAAGTAAACGAGAAGGTATACGCTGCTCAGGTCGGATGCGAGCTATTCAAGGGACCACATTACATAAAAGATTGTCCACTCAAAGAAGATGGGAAAGCTCTTGAAGAAGCTTACTATACACATTTTGGTGCACCCTACCAACTTAGAGGACATTACAAAGCAGCAGGGCCAAGATTCTACCAGCAAAACAGCGGAAAATCTTCGTACCCTGATCGAAGACAAACTATGGAGGAATCACTGACCAAATTCATAGTTGAATCAGTAAAGAGACATGAGGAGAACTTAAACATAATCAAAGAAACTCGAGCTTCTACCGATGCAGCTATCAGAAATCAAGGAGCATCGATTAAAACATTGGAGATTCAAATTAGACAAATGAGCAAAGTGTTACAAGAAAGAGGATTTGAAAGTCTGCCTAGCTCAACGGAAACGAACCCAAGGGAAAATGTCAAATTGATTTCGACTGCTAAAGTTAATTCAACTGGGATAAGCCATATCAGATCAGGTCCATACGCCGTATCGGACTCACAGTTCAGTAACATATTTCCTAAAACATTTCCCTTTCCTAGGCGACTACGTGATTACTGTTGTGATGAATGGAAGGAGGCACATGACTGCAGATTTTGGAAACCTATTCAATGAGGACCACACTTAATAACAATACCTTGCCTCAGAAAGAAATGGACCCGAGAAGCTTTACTCTACCTTATTTTATTCATAATATTTGTTTTGATAAAGCCTTTGTTGACCTAGGAGCAAGTGTAAGTGTTATGCCATTCTCTACCTACTCCAACCTTGGTCTAGGAGATTTAGCTCACACTAGGTTAACTATTGAACTGGCTGACAGAATAATTAAACATCCAAGGGGTATTGCTGAGAATGTGCTAGTTAGGATTGTTAAATTTATTTTCCCCATAGACTTTATTATCTTTGACATACCCAAGGATAACGTTGTCCCCTTGATCCTTGGATGAACATTTCTGTCTAATGATGCGGAATTTTTGTAAAACCACAAAAGTTTTACAATCCTCCTAGGCAGTGAACCTAACCGTTGTAGTGTAGTATAGGTAAGTCCGGGGGATTGATCGTTCTCCAAGGAAATAGTGAGGTAGGTTCAAAGTGTATGTCGCCTCAATCTAAAGATTAAGGGATGATTCTTTTTGGTCTTTTATTGGTTTAATTGAAAGCAAGTAAATCTCGGGTTTTAAAGGGGGGTTTTGATTAATCTAATAACAAATCCTAATTCTACAATAAAAATAAGTGTAGTGAATATTGGATATCATAACAAAATGAAATGATCTATGGGGGGGTGGGGGGGTTGGCTAAATTCTATCTTATGAGAGAGAAAGTGAGTTCTAGAAAAGAGAAATACATCCTAATGCATGTGTGTATGATAGAATTCGAACAATAAACCTTTTTCTCATGCTAAAAGACTTAAATAACCAAAAAAATGAGTTTTTTTTCTTTTTGTAGTATGTGATGGCCCTAAAAAGCAATGGTTTGGCTTACAAGTAGGTAAATGACGCCGACCCAAAACCATAAGTCAGTACGCTTACATTAATGACTACAAGCTATGCATTCTTAGTACAATACACAGTGTACCGCGTCTTTTTATTAATGCTAAGAATACTCCCCCCTAGAGAGGAGGTCACCCCTGAAAATACAAAATAAATCCTAGCATCCTAAGTCTTGAACATTTGACTTCAGACTCGTAGTATTTGGATTCTCAATTCATTGGATAACTTTGGTATAATACACAGTGTAGTGATCTTTGTGTGCTGATGTATCTTTAGACTTTGGCGATATATGGGCAAGTCTTTAAGACGTATCAGCCATAGTAAATCTCTTGAGCATCCTTTGTTGTGAAGTATTGCTTCCATGTGAAGTTGTGACCTTCAGACCATCATGCTCACACGTTTCTGGATCATGATAGCAAACATCAGAGTTGCGGAAGCTGTGTAGGTCTTTCGGCTATCATGTTGTCTTTGATTAGGAATTTAAAGTGTAAGCATAGGGTAGTGAATTGACATGTCTCTGGCCAGCAGCTGCTACCGTCGTGATTCCTCACTTAAATGTACACGTAATAACAAACAAAGTGTCTTTGTCACTTCATTGAATAAGGTTCAAGAACACGGTTCCCAAGTTAATCAGTATAAAAACCGACTGTGATCAGGTTAATTCCAAAGAGATCTCATTAACAAGGGTTTCGCAGCTGCGCAGCCAGCACAAACTGAGTGTCTCAAGTAGACAACACGAATGAGTCTTAACCAGTGAATCAAAACCCACTGATTAATGAAAAATTGATATTGAAAATCATCGGCGTCACCCTAGGAAAGAGTTTTTGTGCACCACAAGTTTTATAAGAAAAATCAATTTTCATCAGAAACACTTTTGTTTTGAAAGATATACACAGTCAATGTGCTCGAAAATCAGTTATTAAGCACATCGAAAGATTTTAAAAAACTACTCGTCAATTCACTGCCTGGAACAAGTTTGATAAAAGAATCGCACCATCGTTGCTTTCCATTTGTCACAAAGTTTAATCATAATGGATCTCACATGCCACCTACAAGCGTTTGTTTGTGATTGTTGACTCTAGAAGGATCTTTCCATCATCATAGTGGGGGTACTTTCGTATCACTTGGAATGTTTCTGGCAGTACACGAGAAATAAATGGCGTAGGGACTCAATAGCAAAGTCCGTTGTTATTAACATGTGGTGTAAATAACAAATGTAAGTTGAAATATCTATGATCCTTACATGATATAAGTTGGAGATGATCTCATGAGAGCTCTAGACTCAAGAGTGCTTTGTGGTTTTTAAGTATTCGAGCTGGAGCAGACTACCACCTTTTTAAATATTGTCTACTCGGAGTGAGAGAGACAATAGAAATGTATTGATCTCCATGAGAAATGAAACAATAATCCTTTGAGGGATCTTGAGTGGCTAGGGAGGGTTGTGCAGCGTATCACTGGGTCCATGATACTTGTCATAAATGTCAACAATCAACCATGTGATTCTGACAGCATATGTATTGACCCGGTTTTTGCCTAATGTTTAAGGAGGGCTGCTTTATTTTCACCCTTTATCTTAACATTTCTTTTTCATTCTTTAACCCCTTTAGTGTTTACCGAGACTTCATTAATAGTACCTTGTTGGGTATGTTCCAGTACTAGCTTCATCTCAGTCTGCACTATTCCCTTATTCTCACATTACTCCTTTTGTAATCATACCTAAGGACTTCTACACTAACTAGTAGATTCTCCCTGGGTAGATCCCTTCGGCTCTGGCGGGATCATGGGAACATGTACCTAACCATACCATCCTTATAACTTCAATAAAGTAAATACAGGGTTGGTCTTTTGGTATTGTTCTCTTTGCCATAAAACCATTTGAAATCAATCAAGGTACGGGCGATGTACACATCAAAGCATTAGTACCTCGATTGTTTTGATTCATGAAACTTCTCCCCCTCAACGTGTGCGTTGATATTTGAAATTTTTTGGCACGTGGAGGGAGGAGTACCTGCTTGAGTCTTAATAGATCACATTTTTATCAGATTTAATATTTAAATCACATTCTCTCCCCTGATCAAAAATTTCAAACCCTTTGAGATTTAGGATCTCAATTGATTTAAACATGTTAGAAAATTTGGGATAAAAAGTGGTATGATTAAATACAAGCCGATATTGGAACCTATATATGCTCCCCCTCAATTAGTGAGGGACATAGTTCGTGTCAGTTATGATGAGTTTGTTTTAATGGTTTCAAAATTTGACACAAACTCAGAAAACCGAATATACTAACACAATACACATCTTAATCACTACTTTATAATGTATGTATTACAACAACATATATAAATATACCCCACAAGAGATGGACCTTGATTGCAGAGATGATGTGATCATTCGGTTCTCTGCAGAAGTCTGTAGTCTCCCTCTCTGACTCTTCCACCAACAAAGCTTTCCAGGTTACGGAAGATCCTCCTTGTCCTAAGCCGATTCTGAATGGCAAACATGAACTCCTTGCTTCTTTCGACATCTTTCCTTGTCCAAAACCGTATGTTTAAACCCGGATTCATCCTGTTGACCTTAAATTCCTTGACCCTGTAGTCCAATGCCTTATCAATCTGATGCAGAGTGTCGTCACTAAACTTGTGGATCTCATTGAACCGCATGATCAGCTGAACCTCATATTTATCCCTAAATGAGACGGCTCTTAGAGATTCAATTACTGTGAATTCGTGCTTGTACTCAAAACCAGTTGCATCCTATCGAGGGTTGGTAAGGTTTAGCTGAGACTGGTAGCTCTCAATCCCCAGTTGGAAGTCTTATTCCCGTTGTCTGATAACCAAGTTTTTGGTCCATAAGTTGACTGCAGTAGTGATAATCTTCTTATCTTTGGGTGGTAGATGGTTCAGGTGACCTTGAAGGTTCAATAAGTACATATCTTCAAAGTCACTCGGGTACAGATATTTGAAGTGCCTTTCTGCAATAATATGTTCTTTAAGATCAGCTCTACGAAGGACGATCTTCTTCATGTAATCGTACCCATATAAAGAGAAGACTTCAATTCTGACAACACTTAAAATTCGCATATGAGTCCGTACAGTTTTGCAATTACCCTCAGATATGTGTCTGTCAATGTAGAATTATTGTCTTTGGAACCACCAGTGAGAGATACCATACATAGCAGCAATGTCATACTTGCATTCTTCTTCAATCCACATCTGATCGGGTACCATTTGCTCTAAACCAACATCAGGATAATAAGCCGCTTTCATCTTCGAGATTGACAACGCAGGTCTGCCACCCTTGCTACCATATCTTAGATACTCCAAATCTTTGTTGCTAAGAAGTCAGTTTGAATTGTGACTTGACCTAGTTGACCACCCAATGGTAGTGGTTTGCTAACATTATACCTGATGATTGCATCGTCCACTCTATCGTTGAGTAGTTTATGGCATTCTTCCATTTGGAACTGGAGATGAATCACATTAGGATGGAAAACTTTGACAATTTCAAATGCAGGTCTCTTTGTTTAAGTTCAGTGATCCCTTGCTTTTTATAGTACCAGTCCATAAACATTGCCATGTCACTAGTATGAGCGAGTAACGAGTTCTCCGATGGAGATGCATAGGTGGATGCAAGAACAGATGCCCAGTTGTTCATTAGGACAGGCAGGTCAGATGATGGATGGACCAAGCAGGTTCTAGTGTAGCAGGTCTGTCTTCCTCAGAAAGTGGCTTCCACCAATCTTGCTTCAAATTCACCTTAGGAATATGATCATTCCCGATGTCTTCATCATCAGACGAATCTACCTGTTCGTCAAAAGTCGAATCATCATCCATATGTAGATCTTCAGGAATTTATGAGACAGACGGCTTGAGTCTTGTGTCAATAGTCGTCTAAGCCGTATATTCAGCTGATGCAACTGTCTTTGAAGAGCTTAGAGCAGCTGTGGTTTTTGACTAATCACTTTGGTTGGTGGATGGAGGTGGATGAGGAGGAGGCAATTGAGATGATCCAGAAGCTCCAAAAGATCCTGAGGTTCCAGATGGACCTGCTGGTGGTGGAAGAGGATGTGGTTGATGAGGTGGAGACCCAGGTGGTGTTTTCGGTGAATCATGTCTCCCTTTCTTCTTTCTTCGTGCTTCAGCCAAATCAGTTAGGAGTTGGTCAGTCTGATCATGATCTATTGACTTCTCCAGTGCTTCGTACAGCTTCTTATGATCTTCATGAGCTTTGTACGAGTTGGATTCCCACATGCGGTGGTGAAGAATCTCTTTCATGTCAGCTTCTAGCAAATCTCTGAAGTGATCCCTGAGTGGAGCTTGAATAGCCCAGTCAACATCATCAGTGACAATTTCATCTACTACTTTGCTCACCTGATGGGGAATATCGAGATTCTCCAATTTGTACAGACGTGACCCATGCTTATCTAACCTCTCCTCCAGTTGTGATTTGTCATGAATTAAATTAGCCATGATTTGCTCAAGTTCACCGATGCGCTTTATCAAGATAGAATATGTAGTGCTTTGTTGTGGTTGTGGTTGTGGTGGTGGAGGAAGAATTGTTGCTGTTGATGTTGTTGTTGCTATTGCGGTTGTGGTTGCTGGTAGTGGCTGATGTACATTAGGAGAATCGGGTCTAGAAATGAGATCAATCACCGGTGTTGTCATAGGAGGGATTACAGACGAGTCTTGTTGGATTGTGATGGACACCATCGATTCAGCTTCGGTTTTTGCAGTTGTCTTTTCGTTTTCTGCTTCAGAAGGTTTATCATTGATGAATTGATCGCCAAAGCTGAAGTCTTTAGCAAGGTGTTGTAGAGAAGACAAGGTCCCTGTAGAGCTAGCAGGTTCCTTAAGAATTACATGTTCTTCAACCGTTAGCTTGAGATTCTGCTATACATTAGGGTAGGCAGTTGTAATGAACCCTTTATCCATGGGGTCTAGGCTTGAACCAGTATCAATCCCTTGGGATGGTAGTGGTCTAGATTCAGCCGAGTCACTAGGGTCTGGGCCTCCCTGTTTTTCATCTTGTCCACCAGATTCAGTACCCAAGACCATTGTGTTAGACACTTCTTTGCCTGATTTCTCTGTAGGAATCAAGAGTTCTTCAGTATCGGTCTTAACCTCAGCAAGAGTAACCTTTTCATCTTCTTGATGAATGGAAGGTCCAGTGGGTTCAGCAGTTTTAGGTGTGCATCTTTGAAATATATATTGATCGGTTATGCTTTTCTTCTTTGGAGTGTTAAGATCGAGAAGAGTGTGTGCAACCTGTTCTTCTATAACCTTCTCTTTCCCCTTACCATGAACCTTTGGAAGTGGTTGACGTCTCCCAGAGTCGGGTTCTCTAAAGACCACTGGTGGAAGTGGACCCCGATGTGTAGCATGAACATCCTTTAAACTTTCTTCCACTGCCCTTTACCTTCATCTACGAACTCATCTACCAATCTTAGAGAGCTGGTAGGCTTGCGTCTTTTTATCACTAAGCTACGTTTAGATCCTTTAGCTAGAGATGGCTCATCATATGTTTCCTTAACCAGCTTTCGTTTCTTCTCTTGAGGCTTGGCAGGTGCAGGTTTGGGTTTGGGTTGTTGAGATGAAGTAGATTTGGAGGCCTTGGCAGCTGCAGGTTTTGTGACTGGTGCTGCTTTAAGTGCTGAAGGATTAGATTTCTTGGTTGCTTTGGGTTTGGTAGCCTTATCAGGTTTAGGTGCAGGAGAGTCAGGATCAATACCTTCTTCACCGGCAAGATATCTTTGATGCTTAGCTACTTTCTCTAGATATGCATTGTAGTATTGTCCACCTCGAATGTCAGCAGTGATAAGATCATTCAGAATAGGCATCTCAAAGACTTCCCGTTTGGTTCCCTTAGCACTAAACTTGAGATACCCAAGAACATACTCTTCATAAGGAAAATGAAGTGGAGAATCTGGCCTCGGGTGGAATTTGTGCTTGCTTTGTAAGCGATGGATGATCAGCTTGGTGAACCTAACACTTAGGATCACAATAGGATAGGCTTTCTTCTTTCCCTGAGTATGCAGTGCCAGATTCTTTTTGTCTTTGACGAAAGAATGGATGGATTGGGTGAATTCTTCCCACATCCTCTCTGCATAATCAATATGGGCTCGATTGACGACACCCCAAAGAATCTGTAACACCAGATCTCTTGGCCTCTCAAACCCTAAAGTCTTTCCCGTAAGACATAAATTAATGATCGTAGTGAGTGCTCTCTACGGCTGATGCATGTCATTAGTCACGACTGCAGATAATGTTCTGACAAATTTCGGGTAACCCAGATCGTTGACAAAGTTGATAAGAGCATCCGGTGTTGGTGGGGAAGAAAATGGCTTGTTGTTGTCGACTGGTGTGATCTAAAGTGCGTCTCTAAGTGTGTCTTTATTGAGATCGAACCATTGCTCATCTAGTTGACAACTGTAACTCCCGGTGTTTTTGACATATCGAACAGTGTCCCAAAACTGCTGAATATAGATCGATGGAATTGTCGAGGAAGCAGTGAAGGATCTGAATAAGTTGATGTGCTTCAGAATGTCTACAGCAATCTTATAGATTGGATTACTCTGTGACTTTTCTACATCCAAATAGCAGTTGCTTTTTCCTACTGGCACCTATCTGCTACGAGGCAGAATCTGATCATCTGTATGAGTGGGTGGTGCCATAGTAGGTGCTTGTTCACCAGGAGCATTAGCATTAACATCAGCCATTGTATCTGCACAATTACATCCATAGAGAGACATACATACAGAAAGAAGATGTTAGATGTGAGCAAATGCTCAAGATTTAATTAGTCATGGTCTAAATCCCAGAAAAGGACACTTAGATCATATTAAAGTGGTGGTCAACATATTTGGTCAACTCTTGAGTCAACGGAAGTTAACCCATGGAAGAAAAGACAAAACACAGTGAACAAACCACAATAACCTAAACGCAATTGTCAAGGGATTCTAGACAAAACGCAGTGGTCAAAATAGTCTAGACAAACTGCAATGGGATAAAACGTAGGACACAAAACACAAGACACAAACCGCAAGCAATCAACAAGCAAAATGCATGTAATCAAAACGCAATGACTATTTTATAAAAAATAATCAAAACGCAGTCCATTCAAAACGCAAGATAGAAAACACAGTCAGACACCAAGACGCAATCACACAAAATGCAGACATCAACCAAGCAAAACGCAGTCCATCAAAACGCACTGAATATTTTACAAGAAATAATCAAGACGCAATAGGCAAAATGCAACAGGCAAAGTGCAGTGAATATTTTATTCAAAAATAGACAAAACGCAATCATTAATTTTTTTTTCAAAATGAGGGTTTTAATATTTTAATGGTCTTTATAGCAAAAGGCAATGACTGCGTTTTGACCTGTTTAACATTTAATAATCAAATCGCAACATGGAATCACAGAGTAAAACCCAATCAAGAAGAAAGAGGCAAAACGCAACTTAGAATATTCATATGCAAATCGCAAACAAGAACACCTAATAAAACGCAAACAAGAACAGTTCAAATACGCAGATTCCAAGTTCACGATCTAGGCAATTCAAGGCTTAATTCGAACACTATTTCCACTCATAATTACACATTAACTAACAGTCAAAAGCAACAAATAACCTCACATGACACACGATTGAAATTTTGACTTTAAAAGTCAACTTTTACATGAAAATCACAAGGACCATAAAGTAGCGATTTGGGAAACAATTAAGACATCAACGAAGCATCATGTATGTAATCTAATGCTAACCGAAAAATTAAAACTCAATTACAAACACTAACCTAGACTTGGATGATGATTATGCACGAACACCTTAAAACAAACACGATTTAATGAATTTTAGGCCATGATTTTATAGATAAAGCATATTTAGATGATAAAGAATAATAACCAAGCATTACCTAAACAAGAAATCACACAGATGGCCACGAATCAAGCAAGACGAAATATGTTGTGTTTTGGGTTGAGAGAAAAAGATGAAGAAGGTTTGACTGGATTTTTGGAGTTTTGACCAAGTCAAAACGCAAGGGGTCTTTTATCTCTAGGTTAAACTTTTAGAATTTGGCAGTTTTGGTCCCTCCTTTTCTTATTTCATTTCCATTTAAGATATAAGTATTACTAAGGGATTATTTAAGATGCATAAATGGCACAAATGGTCCTTTATATTTTATAAGTCTAGGAAACAAATAGCAAATAGCACATAGGACCCTATACTTGCAAATAACTGACAAATGTGGCCTTTTTGAGTTAACACACGTTTAACTCCCCCTTAAAATGTAACCCCAATAGATACAAAACCTTTCTCAATTAATTGTTCTATGTATTAAGATGCCCGATAAGTGTCATAAATTTTGAAAAAGTACTCTCCCCCTCAACCAATGACTCATTTTCTATTGAAAGAGCCGTAGTCATTGATTGAGTATCAAATTTATGAAAACACAAGTCCGATTGATTTTCCAACAACATTAAACCACCATGTGAAATCCAAATAATTTTCTGAAGAATCATAAACGGAAAATTATATGGATAGACAGAAGACTTCTCTTCTGTATCAGGAAATAATGCACTAACGCGTACATTAAGTCGGAGTTGCATGGATATAAAGTATTCCATGCCCGAGAGAATTTAATCACCCGTTGTCAGGAACAGCCGTCTTTTTGGCGACATGCTTTCCTCATTGAGAAAACCGGGTTGCAGTCTGAAGTAACTAATAAAGACATGTTTTGAAAAATTTGAACTTCTGTTCGAGCTTCATTTAAAGTCCCGTGGCATTATTAAATGATGTTTCTAGGTCCGTAAATGTTATCGATAAACAGAAGACATGTCTTGAAACACTATTTTTGGTATTTTCTATTTTCTGATTTTTATGGTTTTTGTAGTTTTTATATTTTTTTATTTTCTTTTAAGATTTAAGTTATATACATATATACAATGGATATAGGAGGACCATCCTTTACTCCTCTTCTCCTTCCTGAAGATGTTTAAGGGTTTCCGGAGACATACTCTTCATACCAAGACGCGAGAGTAGAAATTCGAACCGCTCTCTTGGTAATGCTTTGGTGAATATATCCGCGAGCTGATAATCCGTCGTCACAAAGTACAATTCAACCATGCCTTTCTTAACTTGTTCTCTTATAAAATGGTGTCGTATGTCAATGTGCTTGGACCGGGAGTGTTGGACATTATTGTAGCAGAGAGAAATAGCACTGCGATTGTCACAATACATGGGAATCTTATTAAAGACAAAGCCGTAGTTTGTAAGCTGTGATCTCATCCAAAGTATCTGAGCACAACATCTAGACATGGCAATGTATTCAGCCTCTGTTGTTGAGATTGCAGTGCTCTTCTGTTTCTTTGATGACCAGCTGACTAGTTTATCTCCAAGGAACTGAGCACTTCCTGACGTACTTCTTCGTGTGTCTTGACAACCTGCATGGTCTGCATCTGCATAGGTGCTTTTTGGTAGGCGAAGCCTGATACCTAGCACACATGCATACAACGAATACAAGGTCGGGTCTGCTAGCAGTGAGATACATTAGGGAGCCGACCATACTACGAACTCGAGTCCGGTCAACTAGAATCCCTAAGGGATCCTCATCCAGTTTAAGTCGATCCACCATGGGTGTATCAACAGGGTCACACGAATCCATCCCAAATTCCTTTAATATTTCAAGAGTAAATTTTGATTGATTAATAAAAATGCCTCCGGGATTTTGAGAAACTTGTAAGCCTAAGAAAAACAACATTTGTCCCATCATTGATATTTGAAATTTAGAACTCATCTCATTGGAAAATATGTCACACGCTTTAGGGTCAGTCGAGGCAAAAATGACATCATCTACATATATTTGAACAAGAAGAATATGTTTGCCTGTTTTCTGGGTAAATAATATCGGATCAACTACACCCTTGGAAAATTTGTTGTCCATAAGAAATCGTGACAAGGTATTATACCATGCCCGGGGAGCTTGCTTTAAACTATACAAAGCCTTTTTCAGACGATAAACATGTGTCGGATGGTCTGGATTAACGAAACCCTCTGGTTGACTAACATATACTTCTTCCTTTAACTCGCCATTAAGGAATGCTGTCTTGACATCCATTTGATAGATGTCATGTTTTTACTGGCGGCATAGGCGATGAAGATTCGAATAGCCTCAATACATGCAACCGGTGTAAATGATTCATCAAAATTAATTCCCTCCTTTTGTCGATAACCCTTGGCCACCAACTGTGCCTTGTTTTTCAGAACATCACCGTGCTCATCAAGTTTAACTTTGTAAATCCACTTGAGAGCTATAATCATGACACAGTCTGGTTGAGGTACTAATTCCCATACTTGAAGTCGATCAAATTCGTGAATCTTATCTTGCATGGCTTGAAACCAACAATCTTCAGTTATTGCAGATTTAAAGTTCTTTGGTTTGACTTTTAATGGTACAGAGTTATACAAGCACTACAAGGCATCGGTTGCAAGTTGTTTTCTGGTAGATACCAGTCGAGATGGGTTACCACTAACGTTATTGAGCGGGTGATCCTTGCTTCATTTTTAGAGATGATGAAGTGTTTGAGAGACGTAGGTTGATTCTGCAGAACTAACATCCCCGGATAATGATGCTTCAGAAGTAGGTTTCGGAGCAAATATGTTTATGAAGGGATCGTTGTCAACAGGAGCAAACGGATTTTCTTCCATAAGTGAAGATTTAGTTGCAACGCCTTGATGTAAACTTGGAGATTGTATTGCCGAGGAAGACGGTGAATGACTTAGAGAAGGTGCATCTTGATCAATGGTGGTAGATGAAGGTGTACCAGCTGAGTTGATAGGAACTGGAACTGTTGAAGCAGGAGAGACCGGTCTATCAACACGAAGAGGTTCCATGTATTCATCAAACATCGGTTGGAATAAGATCTCTAGTTCTTTACTTGTGGGAGGGTACATAAGGTGCTGCAAGAACCGAATTGGGTACGAGCCCTGAACTTATCTGTCCAGGCGTCAGAAAGGTAGGAGCGGGTCCTGTGATTTGCACAGGAGCCATTTGCTTAGTCAGCTCATCGAATTGAACATGAATACTTTCCATAATTCGTTGAGTTCTTTTATTGTAGATTCGATAACCTTTCAAGCTTGGTGCATAATGAACTAATGTTCCAATATCAGCAGTTGGTTGTAATTTTCCAAGGTTTTCGCTGTCATTTATAGGGTAACAAAGAGCACCAAAGACTCAAAAAAATGTAAGATCAGGCTTCTTATCATGCACCAGCTCATATGAGGTTTTATTATGACGAGTATGAATAAGGGATCGGTTTTAGGTGTAACAAGCAGTAGCAACAGCTTCTGCCCATAGAAACATCAGGGCCTTGGAAAAGATCAGCATTATCCGAGCAGCCTCAACAAGAGTACGGTTTTATTTTTTGACAACGCCATTCTGCTGTAGAGTCCTCGAAACTGTCTTTTGGTGAAAAATGCTGACACGTTCATAATATTTAGTCAAATCTTATTGATGAATTCGGTTTCATTATCGGTACGGATGTATCTAACAGTTTTGTTGAGACCGACATCTATTTTCTTTAGAAATTTTATGACGACCTCTGGGGTCTCATCTTTCGATCTCAAAAACTTAACCCAAGTAAACCGATAGAAATCATCAACTATGACTACGATGTATTTCTTCCCATTAATTGTTTGAACTTGCATGGGTCCACATAAATCCATATGAAGGGTATTAAGAACTTCTAAGTTGGTGTTTTCAGTTTTGAGTTTGTGGGTATGCTTTTTGCTCTTTCCTAGTTGACACGTGGAGCAGAGATGATATTTCTCAAACTTAAATCTAGGTAAGCCTCATACTAAATCTTTTCTTGCAAGGTCATTGATGGTACCGAAGTTCAAGTGGTTTAAACGCCGATGCCACAACCAAGATTTGTTTTTGGAGGCTTTGGACAACAAGCAAATTGGAGAGGAATTCATCATGTCTTCAACCGAGATAGTGTACAAATTAGAACCACGAGAACCTTTAATGAATTCAACACCATCCGTATCTCAAACGTAACAAGAATGCTTCCTGAATGCAACTTCCAGATCAGAGTCACAAAATTGTCTGACTGAAAACAGATTGTGTCCCAGTCCTTCCACATAGTATACCTTGGAAATCACACTTTTACCAATCACATAATCTCCATACCCCATGATAGCACCAAAATGGTCATTCCCGAATTTAACTGTCCCGATGAACTTTTTTACAAAATTTCAAAGCAGGGAGCGATCCCCCGTCATATGTTTTGAACAGCCTGAGTCCAAATACCAAAGGACGATCTGTACGACAGGATTTGAAAACAGACAAAGATGGAGAGTTTGGAAAGTTTGATCCCCAATTTTGGTTGGGCTCCTGTTGGTTAGCACAATTAACGGCCTGATTCTCGTTTTGCTTAGCAGATACTACTTTGTGTTTAGTAAGCCTAGTTAAAGGGCACTGTTCTTCTAAGGTGAATATTCTGCCCGTGAGTCTCCATTGATGACCAACACTGATAAGCATTTTGCCTATGAGTTTCCATACTTGCCTAACTTGCTTAGGTTTCTAAAATTGCTTAACTTTGCGCACAACATTATGAATATTGTGAATAGAGGGGGATGCCTTAACAGATTGCAAATAATCAACCACACACATATCATGATTTGCAGAAATTAAACATTTGTTACATGTTTGGCAAACAGAACCAGAATTCGAATTAATTGCAGTACGCTTAGAGCTACTACTAGAATCAACACGATTTGTAGTTCTTAAGTGAGACTTATTTGTTCTAGGGTGTTCTTCTACTTTCATCTTGTTGACACCTTTAGCTGGCGAGATCCTATTTTTCTTGGTATTGCTCCTAGGCTATGATTCGCTAGCATCGGTACAACAGTTTACTCCTGTAGAAGGAGGCATAAGGGTATTAGTCTTCTGGGTGTTCATTTACTCAACATGTTTGTGTGTGTTTCTATGTGACGTGTCGCATTGTTCTTCAAAAGTAACTTGCTTTTTGCTAATTAAAGGGGTAGGATCATGCTTTTTATCTTGTTGGTTATAGTCTTTCGGACAAGTGCCAATCGTATATTCTAAGAGTTCCTAAGAGTGTTTAGTGTAACGGCAAGCAAAGACAATTGATCTATCTAAGGGTCTTTCAACCTTAGCTTCCTCTACTATTTCGCGAATGGTTTCTACACTTTCCTTAAGATGCCTGAGATAATCTAGATGAACTTCCCTATTGTTCCTATTGCGAGGGGGAATTAGTTCAACATCTATAGCATACTTACCTGGTGCAAGAACTGTTGTTTTTACATGATCCTTAATGACATTTTTCACTTTATTCTGTATTTGAGCTTTCAGATTCTCATTTTTAGTTGTCAAGGCCGTTGTCTGTTCTATATGCTTAGCATGCGTGATCTTAATAGAATCATACAATTCTTTGTAGTGCTGCTTAATTTTTTCATTTTCTGCCCTAAACAGCTCATTTTTTTCTTGAAGAACAGGGACTTTGTTAATTAATTGAGTGATCTAAAAATCTAAGGCCCTGAAGTCAAGGGTATGGTCAGCTTTACTATGGGTCTCTTGCAAGTGAGAGATTTGCGTTTTCAATTTTTTGATGACGTTGTCCTTTCCATGAAGGGAAGCTTTTATTTTTCCAATTACAAAGACTGAATCAAAATCAGGAGTATCTCTAGCGGGTGAAGGTAGGTTGTTCCCGAAACTTTCTTTAAGGTTTTGATACTTTAACTGCAGGTTTAAATGATTTACCTCAAGATTGGAAAACCATTTTACTAACTCATTATGATTATTCTTTTGAATCTTATCACGTAAATTAGAAAGCTCAACTTCAGGTTCCAAACAACGTGCTTTAACAATAGTGTGGGCATCATGCATTTCAGTAAATCTAGATACATTAAGCTCAAAATTCGTTGCAACATAAAACACTTCTTTGGACAAGCAGTCAGCAATTAAATTATCATTAGCAATAAGAAGGTTTTTCCGTTCAATCTCATCATGTTTCCTATCTATAATGTTTTGGTCAACCTCAGCTTCCAACTCTTCAAAAATGTCTTTCATTTCTTTAGTTAGAGCCTTTTGAATGCCCTCAAAATGTTCTTTAAGTGTTTTAAAAAATGGAATGACCTCGGTGAGATAACATTCCTTGGTTTGTTCAAAACCCCTTTCCCCTTCAGTGAGCCCGGTTAGTGTAATTCTCTTTTTACAGGTTTTATCAAATTCTAAAAAAAGTTATATAAGTGCAAAAATATTAATTTTCACTTGACTTTTTGTTAGAAGCACCCTGGGGACAAGCATTGCAGGTGTATTTGGAGGATACACCATCAATGCTTTGATTGGTCTTGAGGCTGTGGTCTGCTTTTTGAGAGCTTCTGCTTTCATCTTGTTGAGATCTTGAGACCAAAATATTTGCTCAGGGGTCAATTACTTTTATGGTGTGAAGGTCGCTAAGTAATTCTCTTTCGAGTAATCAGGTGGTGCGATCTTAACCTTATGAGTTACACATTCTGGGTCTTTCATTTTGTCATTCATTTTCTTCCTAGTGATTTCAGCTATCTCTAGGGTATCCTCTGTGTTATGCACTAAGGCCAGAACATGATTGGTTTTGATATATTCATGACCATTATATAAAGCAGGCTTAACTTGCTTTGTACGGGTGAGGCATAAGGGGTTCTTATAACCAATAGCTACCTTATACAGTTCATCATAATAGGGCTTTGGTTTACACAACATGTGAACTGTTTGAAGAGACCTGTCTTGTTTGTATAATTTATCCTCGACCTTTTCTTTTAAAGCTTTCATGTCTAAAAATTCTTCAAGGTATTTGTTTTCTTTTTGTTTAAAATCCTTTTTCAAAAACGTAACTTCTTCTACCATTGACTTGTTATGGTTGATGGTAGAAGCAAGTTGCAATTTTACAGAATGAAGTTCCTTTTTCAAATTTTCTTCCTTAATATTGCGGTCAGTGATAACTATTTTTAATTGTTCATCAATCTTTTGTTCTCTTTCCGTTAATTCAAACCTGGCCAGTCTTTCATACAGTTCAACTTGTTCCTTATATGTTGCAAGTTCAGCAGTTAGTGAATTATCAACTACTATGTTCTGTGTTGTTTTAGAGAAAGATTAGGCATGAGGTTCATACATATCATTATATATCATCATGTATGCATCATTTAGAACAGAAGATACACTGCTTTGTACAACTGGCACAACATTGTCCTTTACATACTAATCATACGAAATCATATTACTATCACTCGTATAATCGACATGCGAGTAAACAATGTAGTTTGGTTGTACATCGTCATGCATCTCATGTTCTTTATGATGTTCACAAATAGCATCTTGATAGTGATCATGGTCGTTTACCTCAGATAGAATGTCCAAATCATACGACGAACCGGCTTCATCATAAACAAGATCTGCAGATGATAGATTAGCCATGAACATAGTTTGTGCCGTGGGAGCCTCATCAACATCAGAATCAAAAGCATCACAGTCATCAGGTTGAAACACATTACCCACATTAAGTGCTAAATCCTGAACAGGTTGCTCATCCACATCTTCATCAATAATGTTGTCTTGTCCACATGCAATAAACAATAACTGTTCTTCATCCAATGCCACCCCATTCTATTAAGTTTGCATCAGCAACATCTTGTCTTTAAAGTATTCAAAGTTCTATGGATGCTTGGGTTGAGTGCAGTTCCTTGCTATATGGCCTATACCGTTGCAGTTGTAGCACTTAATCTGTCTTGCTTGACCTGGATTAGCATTCCCAACTCTGTTCTGTGCTCCCCCATAACCAGTTGCACCTCCACCCCGTGAATTATTCCCCTGACCTCTATTCTATCGACCCTGAACATTTTGAACCACAACCTTGCCGTCTTTAACTGCAGCTTGGTTCCTTGTATTTTATGAAGTTCAGAGTTGATTATTTATATGAGGTAGGTATGTTTTGTATGATTGGGTGAGTAGGGCAAGTGTATTGGTTAAATTCTCAATTAAGTTGTCCGTTGGAGAGAGTTCCAAATCAAGTTGAGTGTTGTCAGCAAAGTGTGGTGGAACATTTGTGGATGGTGGAGTTGTAGATGATTGTGAATAGTACTGCTGGTGTGAGACATTAGACATCAAAGCAAGAGGATCCACAGTATGTTGAGTGAATCGATCCAACATCATTTTGTTCTTATTGTTATGCGCCTCATGTTGCTTCAGATAAGCATACAACTGATCATAGTTGGAGTCCCTCAATCCATTGTTTAGTTTCACTGTTGTCACAAATCTACCCCATTCAGGAAACATGTTGTTCACAAACTTTGAGTTCAACTGCATTCTGGATATGGTCATCTTGATGTTCCACATGTCATTGATGAGTTTAGCAAACCGAACATAGTAGTCGTAAATGGTTTCTCCTTTGTTTTGTCAGAAGTGTTCAAAGTCATTATACAGTTGTGATTCCCGGTCTTCTTTGGTTAATTCTGAACCTTCCAGGAGCATCTTCACATTGTCCCATATGTCCTTTGCATCAGTGTAATGATTGATAAGAGTGTAGATGTCCTTTGGTAACCCTTGAAGTAGGATATTTGTTGCCCGAATATCAGCATTGTACCTTTCCTTATCTTCAGGAGAAAGGTCAAAATAGACTCGAGGTCATTCTGGACCTAGATGTAAAGCGCCTTCAGTTCCTTCAGCAACTGTTTCCTGAAAAGTCCCCATCTGAAACGGTCCTTCATCATTTGACTTTAGAATGTTCACACCATTCTCTTTACCCCGACAATACAGTCAAATACGTTGTTGCCATGATGCAAAGTCGGTCCTATCAAGCATAGGTGGTCAGGTATCAGAACCGGCACATTGGATGTCTTTTGAAAGATTAGCCATCTTAATTGATTGTGAAATGATTAAGTTGATCGAACAATGATTAGTGATTGTATGTTAAAAGTGATGATTGTTTGTTAGATTAGGTGATATGTTGTTTAATTATGATTTGGTTTGGTTGAAATAAGTTAAAGTAATGAAGATAATAAGACTTAGGCAAAACGCAGTGAAGAAGCTTAGACAAAACGTAGTGAAGAAGAAAATGTTGCCAGAGTTTCTTTCTACCAAAACGCAACGATGGTCTTCAAAAATAGGCAAAACGCAAGAGACAAGTCGCAGTGAAGAGCCTTAGACAAATCTCAATTTGTTGGAGGCAAAACGCAGTGAAGAGCCTTAGATTGAGACAAAACGTAGTCAAGAAATAAAATGAACAGAGTCTCTCCTAGGCAAAACGAAATATGGGTCTTCAATTAGGCAAAACGCAGAGGCAAATCTCAACCTGTAAAATCAACCAAAACGCAGTCCCTAATAAGACAAAATGCAGTACTTTTATCCTTTTCAAAATGACAAAATGCAGTGTCCTTTTTCTAACAAAACACAGGAGACAAAACGCAATGAAGAATTTTGCCAGAGAGACAAAACGCAGTGATGAAAATACGACTTTTTCCACCTAAAACACCTAAAATCACCCTTTTGAATGTTTTTGCTTGGTTTCTTTTGCACAACTTGATCCTAGAAGGCTATAAAAACTACAAAAACACTAACTTTAACACCACAAACGTGAGAATCAAAGAGTGTCAAGAATGAGACCATAAACCTTCAAAAACCAAACTTTTGATCTAAACTAACCAAGAAAATGCACACATAATCTAGCTAATCATCCCATGAGCTCTGATACCAATTGTAGGATATTGGATATCATAACATAATGAATAATCTAGGAGTTGGCCAATTTATCTTAGAGAGAGAAAGTGAGTTCTAGTAAGAGAAAATACACCTTATGTGTGTATATGCTAGAATGAACAACCAACCCCTTCCCATGGCTGGAAAGGGGTATAAATACAATGTTATAGATGCCCCTAACGGGCTATGAAGTGGGCTTACATGTGGGTAAAAGACCCGGCCCAATTCCATAAGTATTACGATAACTACCGGACTACGAGCTATGCTATTCTAAACGATACACGAGGTGACCGAGTCTTTTTCATAAACCTAACAAAACTAAACACTATTTCTCCTAATTTCAAGTCGTGTGACGGGTAGTTCTTCTCCTGAACTTTCAGTTGTCGAGAGTCGTAAGCTATCACCTTCTCCTTCTACATCATTATAGTACCTAATCCATTATGCGAAGCGTTATAATAAACCGTGAAGTTTTCTATTCCGTCGGGTAATGCTAAAATCGGTGCACTACAAAGTTTCTACATTAACAGTTGAAAGGCTTCCTCTTCTTTCTCTTCCCATTCGTATTTCACATTTTTCTAAATTAGTTTGGTTTAGAGGCTTCTCTATCCCAGAGAAACTTTCGATAAATCATTGGTAGTAACCGACAAGACCTAAGAATTGACGTATCTTTGTTGGAGTCGTAGGCGTTACCTAATCCTTGATTGACTAAATATTGGCAGAATCTCTGTGAATGCCTTGACTATCAACAACGTGGATGAGAAATCACACTTTCGGGAGCTAGAATTCACACTTAGAGAATTTGGTGTACAATTCCTTATTCTTAAGAAATTTTAAGATAACCCTAAGGTGTTCCTTGTACTCCTTATTTCTACTTGAGTAGATAAAGATGTCATCGATGAATACTATCACGAACTTATTCAAGTACAATTTACACACCCGATTCATGAGATCCATGAATACCTCTGGTGCACTGGTCAAACCAAATGGCATGACTTGAAACTTAAAATGTCCATAACGGGACCTAAATGCGGTCCTAGAATATCCTTTTCTCAAACTCTAGTTGGTGGTAACTAGTCCTTATGTCAATTTTCGAGTATACGCTACATCCTCGTAGTTGATCGAAAAAGGTCATCAGTCCTAAGTAGCGGGTAACGGTTCTTTACGGTTAGCTTGTTCAATTCTCGATAGTCGATGTATATCCTGAAGGATCCATCATTCTTTTTGACGAACAATATTGGAGCTCCTGTTGGGATTTAAGATTTGATGATTACAAAACCACATATGAAGAAAAGAAGAAAGATGAAACAACAAGGACTTAATGTGCAATATTAAGTTAGCTTCTTATCAAAGTTAGGTTTTCTTGTAAACCCTAGCCTCTCTAGTATATAAAGAGAGGTAGGGTGAATAGTTTTATTATCCATCATAGTTAGATCTCTCAAATGAGAGTCTAATAGTTAGCTTATTAGTTTATGTAATAGTTCATAGTCGGACTTTGGGGATTTAAAGTCTGTGAATAGTTATTTAGTTTTTGAATAGAAAACCTTGTTCATAACATTGTTGTTCTCATTTGTTATTTCGCGGTGCTGATCAATGTTTGATATCCATAGCTTGGCAAAAAAACGATCTATGAAGCCTACAAATAAGGCTTTTACAATTGGTATCAGAGCGGGTTGCTCTTGATATCTAGGATGTTACAAGGTGTATTTGAAGTCGACTTTATGATGTGAAGAAGTCGAAGTTTTCTGTTTGGTCTATGATCGATTTATGGTGTTTTTAGGGTTTTTGCGACACTTTTAAAGGGTTGTCTTTAAAAAAAAGTGTTCGTGTTTGTTTTTGGGAATGAAGCAGAGATAATTAAAACCCTAATTCTGCTCGTTACATTTATGGCGGGGGGGGGGGGGGGGGGGGGGGGGGGAGGTGGGGGGGGGGGTGGGGGTGGGGGTTGGGGGGGGGGGGGGGATTGCAAGTGATAGTTTAGTGACTGAAAAAGTGTCACTAAAAGGGCGTCGTCTGGATACTGTTTGTGTATAGCAGTTATGGATCTGTTCGTGTACAGCAGTTATTATGTTCGTTTTCAGATGGATTGTTTGGTGAGTGGGTTCATAATTATGTGCGACATTGGAAGATGATGTTGGTAGGCGTATAGGTTATGGTTTGAAGATCGTGTTGATTTGATTTGGCAGCAGGTTATATGGTGTTTATTCTAATATTACAGCAGCAGGTTGCGAAGGTGTGTTTTACAAAGAAACAGCAGGTATTAATTCTTGGTTTGGTTCTGGTAAGTACTCATATTAGTTGACGTCATAAGAGTTTGGATTGTGATTCTATACGTGGATTATGGAAGTAAAGTTTGGTTATGATTCGCAAATAATGAGATAAGATTTGCTTTAAATAAGAATTTCCTGATTTTTAGGGATTGTGTTCTTATTGATAGGGATTATTTTGTTTCCATATATATTTGGATGTGATTTTGATGAGAGCAGACTTGGGATTTGATTAATAATGCTTGTGTGTGTGGTTAATACTGCCATGTTTGAGTTAATACTAGTAGTTGTTGAGTTAATTCTGCCCGCCCAAGGTTAATATTGGTCATACGTTTTTAATACTGGTCGCTTCGTGGTTAATACTGCTCCTTCATGGTTAATTCTGCTAGTGTTAAGTGACAGTACAGTAACAGATTTTGTGTCACTAAAGGGTATGGAAGGAAGGAGCATGGGACTTTGTGACAGTTTTGCAACAGATTTGTGACAAGTTAGTGACATGATAGTGACAACTTTGGGACAGAAAAAGTGTTGCTATTTGGTTTGAATGTTAATTGTGCTAGCATTACTCAGTTAAGTCTGCTAGGTTTATGGTTAATTCTGCTAGCTTTGTCCGATATGAGACAACACAGACGTGTTTGGATCTCGAACAATGATGAAATAGTGGCTCGTTTTTGGGATTATTTTGAAAAAAATTGGTTATTGCCTATTTGATGGTGTAGTTGGGTTTTACAGGTGCGTGTCTTATCATATCTTAAAGTATAGTTTTGCAGGCTATGACTTTTAAAGATAACTTGTTTGTGCTTAATTGTTGGTGACGAAGACTTGATGAATCTAGCAAAGGTGTACGATCTACCTTATGATGCTTACTACGTACATTTGCTATCACTTTAAGGAGTTACGTTGTTGTGCTCAGTGTCTCATTTTATAGGATAAATGAGGATTTTGTCAAGAGATTGCGATCTACTTATATTTTGGTCTTGGTATAAGTTTGACGTCATGTGAATAGTGCAAGACATAAGACACAAGTTTGGGAAATTCTACTTCTTCAACATATGGGTTATACTCATTTTTCTTCATCAATAATTACCACTTGGAGCCTACTGAGTTCGAGATTCAAGAGATGGTTAGCATACTTTCAGGGGAAGCTTATTGTTAACATGTTTAACCATCTACATGTACCACTTAAGGGGAAGTGTTCACAAGTTGCTTATCTACAGATGACCCCTATTTAATGATTACAAAAAGGGGAAGAAGACTATATGGTTTGCAGCTTATTTTAAAGTGGTGACATGTACAAGAAGATCTTATTTCAAGGGGAAGCTTTGAAGATTGTTTCATACATGAAGATTGTTTTGTAATATCAAATAGGGGAAGATTGTTGGGATGGTTGTGGTGGGGGGGTGGGGTCGTGGGGTGGGTGCTTACTTTTCATCTGTGTTTGTTTTGTTGTATGGTGTTTGTTCCTTGAGTTAGGGTTTGGGGATGGTGGTTGGGTGAGGAGAGTGATTTGAGTGGGGGGAGGGGTTTTCAAAGATGCAGTGAGGTGGTAGGGGGTTTGTTTGGTTGTGTGTAGGGTTGTGTAGTGTGTGGGGGTGGTGGTGGTGGGTGGTGGTGTGGTGGTGTTGTGTGTTGTTGTGTGTGTGTGTGTGGGGTGGGTTGGGGGTGGTGGTTGAGGGGGAAGCGTGGTGGTGTTTTTGTGTGGTGGGTGGTGGGTGATTGTGGGGGTGGTTTGCGTGGTGGTTTGTGTGGTTTGGGGTTGTGTGTGTTCTTGGGTGGGGTGGGGGTTGTGATGGGTGTGGTCGTTAGCGTGGTGCTGTCTGTGTGTGTGTGTGTGTGGTGAGCAGGGGTAGTTGGGGGTGTTGATGTGGTGGTGTTCTGGGGTGGGGTTGTGTGTAGGTGTGGTGTGTGTTGTGGGCTGGTGTGTATTTGGTGTGTTTTTAGGTATGTGGTGGTATGTTGGTTGTTGTGGAGTTGGTGGTGGGTGGGTGGTTGTGGGTTGGTTGTGGTGGTGTTACGTGGAGCGTTGTGTGGGGTGGGTGGTTTGGGCTTTTGTATTTTTGGGTGGTGTGGTGGTGTGGGGTGGAGTTGCGGTGTTGTGGTGAGGTGGGTGGGATGTGCTGTGGGATAGTTGGTGGGGGGTCGTGTGGGTTGTGTGGTGTGTGTGGTGGGTGTAGTGGGGGGGGGGGTGGTTTAGTGGGGGACGGTGTTGGGGGTGTGTGGGGGTTCGTGTGGGGGATTTGTGGGGGGGGGGGTGTTGGTATGGTGTGTGGGTTGTGGGGGGTGTTGTGGAGTGTTGTGGTTGGGGTGTAGTGGTGGTTGTGGGAGTTGGGTTTGTGGTGGTGGTGTTTGATTTGGTGGGGTTGTGGGGATTTTGTGGTTGTGGGTGTCGGTGGGTGTGGGGTTGTGTGGTAGCTGGGTGTTGTGTGGGTTGGTAGTGGGTTTGTCTGTGTTGTGGGTGGTATTGAGGTGATTTAGTTTGTGTGTGTATTGTTTGGTGTGTGTGGTGTGGTCGTGTGGGGTGTGTGTCTGTGGGTGGTGTGGTGGGGGTGTGGAGGGGTGTGTTTGTCTGTGTTGGTTTGGGGTGTGTGGTGGTGTTTCTTTGTGTTGGTGGTTGGGTGTGGGGGCGGTGGTTCGGGGGTCTGTGTGTTGTGGGTGTCGTGTGGGTGTGGTGTGTAGGGGGGGGTTGCTGTTTGGGTTGGGGGGTTGGGTGTGTTTATGTGGATGTAGTGTGGGGGATCTTGGTTGGGTTGGTGTGTGTGTCTAGTGGGTGGGTGGGCTTAGGGTGGTGTTGGTAGGGGGGTGTGTGTGGTGGATCGTATGCTGTGTTTTGTTGAGTTTTAAGTGGTGTGTGTTGTTGTGGTGTGGGGGTGTTGCGGTTGTTGTTGTTATAGATGTTGTTAGATGTTTGTTTTGGGGGGTCCGGTGGGTTGGGGTGGAGGTGTTGGGGGGTGTGGTTGTGTTGGGGTATGTGATGGGTGTGTTGTGGGTGGGTGATGCCTGAGTGTTGTGTTTGTGTGGTTTTGGTGTGGGTGGGTGGTGGTGATTTGGTGGCTTGGTTGTTGTATGGGTATTGGTTGTGGTGAGGGTTGGGGTGTGGTGGTGTGTGTGGTGCGGGGTGTGTTGTGTTGCGGTGCTGGTGGGGGTTGTGTTGTTTGGCTGGTTGGGTTTGTGGGTGTAAGGGTTGGGGTGGTGTGCGTGTGGTGAGGTGGTTCGTGTGTGGGTGTGTGTGTGGTGTGGCTGTGGTCAAGGTGGTGGATTTTCGTCGTGTGGATGTGTGAGTGGTGTGTTGGTGTGGTGTGTGGTGTGTGTTGGGTTGAGGGGTGTTGTGGGGTGTTTATTGTTGGTGGGGGTTGATTGTGTGGGTTTTTGATGATGCTGGTGAGTGTTTCGTGGGTGTGTGTGTTGTGTCTGGTTGCATATGGGTTGGGTAGTGGTGTGATGGGGTTTGGGGGGTGGTGGTTTCGGTGGTTGGTAAGTGTTGGTGTGGGTGGGGTGTTGCTCGTCGGGTGGGTTGGGGTGGGGTGGGAGCGTTGTTGTTGGTTGTTGTGGTGGTTGGGGTTGTGGTGTGGGGGTGGTGTTTGGGGTGGTTGGGGGTGTGCAGGAGGGTGGTAGTTGGGGGGGGGCGTGGGGGGTGGGTTGGGGTTCTTGTGGGGGTTTGTGAGGGTTGTTGGTGTTGGTGGTGGTTGGTGGGGTGGTGGTGGGGTGTGTTGTGCTTTGTATTGTGGGTGGTTGGTGTGTGTGGGTTTGGTTGTTGATGGGGTCGTGTTTATGGGTGTGTGGGGTGGGGGTTTGGGGGTGGTTGGTTGTGTGGGGTTTGGTGTGTGTTGTGGTTGAGGGTATTAGGGAGGGTTCGGGTTGCTGTGTTTGGTTCGTGGTAGTGTGAGAGCTTCGGATTGGTTGTTCCCGCTCCCCCGGCATGGTGGGTTTCGTCGTGTGTGGGTTGGGGGGGGGTTGCTGGGTGTTGTGTGTGTGCGAGTTGTTGAGTTGTTTATTGGTTTGTGTGGTTGGTGGGTTTGGTGGGGGAGGTGGTGGGTGGGTGTGGGGTGCTTTGGTGTGAAGGATTGCTGTATGTGGGTTGGTTGCCGGGTGTATGGCGTGGGTAGGGGGTGGGTGCTGTGGTTTTGGACTCAGTGTGGTAAGGGGCGTAGTGTGGGTGGCGGTGTGGGTTGTCGGGGTTGGGGGGGGTGGGTTGTGGTGGTGGGCGTTGGTGGTGGTGTTGATGTTAGTTGGGGTGTGGTGGTGTGGGGTGGGTTTGTGGTGTGGTGTTGGTTCTGGTTCTCGTGTGCTGGGGTGGGTTAATGTCGTGTTGTGTTGGGGTCTTTGTGGGAAGGGGGTGGTGGGTGGTGAGTGTACTCTGTGTAGTGTCGGTGGGTGGTGTGTGTGTTGCTAGTGTGGGTTTTGTTGTGGTATTGGGTGGTGGGTGTGGGTGTTTGTGTGTGTTGCCGGGTCGGGTAGTGGGGGCGGTGGTGTGTGAGGGGGTGGGTGGTGCTGTGTTTGGGGGGGTTGTGTATATGGGGGGTGTTAGGGACTCGGCTGGGTGGTGTGTGTGTTTGGGGTGTGTTTTGTGTTAGTTTGCTGGGTGGGGTTGATTTTGTGGTTTATGTGCGTGTTGGTGTGGGGTGTGTGTTCGCAGTCGTGTTGTGTTGTTGGGTGTCGGATGGGGTTGTGTGTCGCGTGTGTGTTCGGGTGGGGTAGGTTCGGTGTGTAGTTTGTTGTGTAAGAGTGGCTGTTGGTTTGCTGGGTTGTGTCAAGTTGTTGATTACGGTCGTAGGGTGGGTGGTTTGAATGGTTGTTGGGTGTTGAGTTGTTGTGATCGTGTTGTATTGGTGGTCTAGTGTGTTTGTTGGTGGTAGTAGTTTGGCTGTTTAGTGGGTGTTTGTGAGGGTGGGGGTATTTGTGGTTGTGGGGTTTGGGAGTTCCGGGTTGGTATTTGGGTGGTGGTGGTGTCATGGTGGTGTGTGGTGGTCTTCGGGAGTTGTTTTGGGGGGTTGAGATGTGGGGTTGGTGGGGTGGGGTGTTTTGGTTGGTGGGGGGTTGGAGGCTTGGTGTGAGCTGGCTCTTAGGGGTTGGGTGTCGGTGGGGTGGGTTGTTGGGTGCTGTTTGGTGTTTGTGTCTAATTGGGTTTGGTTTAGGACTTTGGTCTGGTGGGTGGTCTGGGTGGGGGAGGTAGTGGTTTGTTTGGTGGTGTGTTTGGATGTTATGGGGGGGTGTTTTTTTTGGATATGTTTTAGTGAGGGATTGGTGTGGTGATTATTTTATACATTATTTATTAAAATTCTTTATTATCCATTATATTTATATCATAATTTGTAATAATTTTTATTAATTATATATTCTATTATTTTTAATTAAATTAGTTATGTGGTAATATTTGTATTAATAATTATAATTTATTAGGTAGTTTATATAATATATATTTATATTTATTATTTTTATTTAATTAATTTTTTTATTATAATAATTTTATTTTATACTATTATATTTAGTAAATTAATTAATTTAAAAATTATTTTTATATATTTATATATTTATTTTAATAATTTATTTTGTATTAATATTATATTTTATTTATATTTATTGTATATTATAATATTGTAATTACTAAGATTAATATATTATATTATATTAATTTATTTATTATTTATATTTAAATAATTATATTGGTCATATAAAATTAAATAATTTATAATTAATATATAATATATATATACATTAAAATAAATTTTTTTAATTTTTATATTAATTGGTAATTATATATTATTTTCTTGTTATATATTATTTATATACTTTTATATTTTAAAATTTATATATTATATTATACTTATTGATTATCATTTCATATTTTTTTATCTTATCAATCATAATTATTAATTTATAATTATTATAATATTAAACAACTACTATAATCACTATTTGGTATCAATATCTATTATATAAGTTTTATAATGATATTATTGGGTTATTATATTTATATTATTATATTATTATAATTTTTTTCATTAAATGATTTATTCTATATATTATTAAAGTGTATTATATTTTATTTTAATTTAATATAAATAATTATTATTAATTATATATATTTAATTTTAAATTATATTATATATTATTTTATTATATTAATAATTATTATTAATTAATAATCTATTTTTCTAAATTATATATAATATAATACTAAAATAATTATTTATATTTATAGGTAATAATTTATAATTATAAATTAATTCATGGGTATATATTTAATTATAAGAGAGGTAGGGTGAATAGTTTTATCATCCATAGTTAGATCTCTCCAATGAGAGTCTAATAGTTAGCTTATTAGTTTGTGTAATAGTTAGTTATCTAGATAGCATAGTCGACTGATTAAAGTCGAATAGTATATAGTTTATGAATAAAAACCTTGTTCATAACATTGTTGTTCTTAATTGTTATTCCGCTGCATGATCAATGTTATGATATCCTAGATGGGCAAAACGATCTATAAAGCCTACAATTAGGTTTTTACATCCTATCCAACTAAAATGAATCTTTTACATATCATCTCAACTAACGAGAATTATGAAGACGATCGATGTGCTCATCATGATCATCACACGTAACATAGATGTAGTATCGTAACACGTGTGTTTGATAAGATTATCTTGCTAGTAAAGTTAAAGTAGGTATTATTATGATATTTTATACTCATGTATAACTTCCTCTAATCACGTTTAATGATTGTCATGTGACATTTAGTAGACATTTTAGTCATTTATATGCTTCATCTTAGCCATATTACATGACTTGTTCTCGCCTTTAGATATATTATGTGATTCTTGAAGTGATGGAAATGCCATAATCGCCCTTCTAATCCTTATTTATCACTCTGAAAAAGGATTAAACATTTGGGAAAATTTCGTAAGTTTCCAGAAAACGGTCCCCTTAAATATAAGGCGGCTCCCTAATATATATGGGACCGCCACTGATAAAGGGACCGCCATCAGAAAACTACGAAATTTTCATGTCCTCTTTTTTTCTGCAACTTTGACCCAATTCTACTTAGGTCCAACCATCCTTTCCTTTCTAGACAAAACACCTCCTAGAATCTTCACTCTCCAATATCATGCCTTTCCCAAAATTCCTCTATATAACCATCACTCTTCTCTATATCAAATCTACCCTCCTCTCCTACATCTTTCATCAAGATCTCAATGTCATCCTCTAGCAAATCCACTCATGATTACTCTAGAAAACACCGAAGAGCTATTCTTGAGCCTTAGAGACAAAGTCATAATCGCCCACCATCACCACCATCTTCTTCACTTAATAGACATACACCTGTCTCTCCTATTACAACCAATTC
>BQNB010011845.1:0-80478 GCA_026074375.1 Tanacetum coccineum | reverse complement strand
ATATTTACGGTCAAAGTTTATGAAAAAAGAATTCAAAAAGTCAAAAATGGACACTTAATATGGGACGGAGGGAGTACCTAATTAAGGCTCCCTCTTGCATTGGATATATCCAAGACAAGTCAGGCCACAAACATCGAGAGACTCAATTGTGTAAACGTTTTCAAGTATATATATCACATAACATAAAAAACTGAGTCCCCGACTAGACAAGGAAGGAGTCTTCCCCAACCTTAGCACTCAGCTACAAAGTTGTATCCTATTGAGTTGTGGATCTACAATAAAGATTTGAGGTCCTAACTCTTTACTGTTGATTTTATACTAATTTTTTAGTGAATGGGCATAACTAAGTTATATTCATCGAATTTGCATGTAAACCAATAACACTTAATCAAGAAAGATATATCAACATATCAAGACATTTTATCCATGATAAACATGCATGCGTTCATCATGGAGATCCAATTAACCAAGTAATTCATGTAAACAAGTCAAATAATGACCAATTATAGTAAGTAAAACATCGTTATTTACACGTAAACTTAATCATGAACTTGGGTTTTTCTTATACTTTTTTATGAACCCTTATGGGTCGATTTATGCAAGAAAAACGCCCATGGAGCAAAATTAAATAATAAACAAGAAAAAACATGTGAATCATACGTTTTAGGTCTAATTTTAGTTTTTTCACGTAATTAATTACACCAGACTATGGCTCTCATACCAGTGTTGGAGACAAGTAATAATCACGAGAACAAGATCAAGTATAACATATAATCAATTAACATAAACACAAGAAAACTACCTTGTTTACCTTTTCTTGTTGTGGATTGAACGAGGAACATATTCAAGAACACGAGTACTAATTTCCTCTTAGTCTTACACGAATTACTATATAGGTTCTAAAGCAAGAACCCTCTATGGGTTCACATACAACGCTTTCTAGTAATACAATGAGAATGCTAGTTTTTGGATTCAGGATAAAGAAACAAAGCACTTCTTTTGATGAAACAAAATCGATTAAAGACTAGGAATGAAATGTTGATTTATTTAAGCAAGAAGCATGGAGAGAAATAAGCTATGCTTGTCTAGGGTTTTCTAAGATGAAAATGAATTAAGGAATTTATTATATATTTTAATTAATTAAGTCCTTTACTTAATTAATTAAAAGTCCTTACTAACAAATGTTAAGTAATGGTTAGCTAACGTCCGTTAAGTACTTATCGTGAAATGTTTATACAATTAATACACTACAATAATACATTAATTATTTAGCTAATATAATTAATATAATACATTATACATATTAATTACATTATTAACATTGTATCTATACGTAACGCGTGCAACCTCATAGGCTCACGTATTTTTTGGTCGTACATTTATTTAGGATATGGAGCACATCAACATAATACCGGTCAATGAAACTTTGTTCCATATAAAATGTCCTCGGATCCCACATAGTAAGAATGTCCCCGAAAGCCCCAACTGAGTCACTAAAAGCAAAATCAACGTAACTATGCGACCACATAGAACAAATAACTCTACATAGGCCCAATATGATTAGGCTCAATTGTGGGCTCAGCTCTCTCAACACAGTATTCGAAGAGTCATCATTAATGATATCTATCGTGGGTGATGGGGAACTCAAGACCCTAGGGTTCTTGCATCTAAGAAAACTATTCGTTAGGAGGAATTAGCTTAGTATATATGATGTGTATGTGTGATGCTTGCATGTGAACATGTGAGGATCTCCAGATACAAGTATATGGGCATTCACTTAACTTGAATGAACACATGCATAGGTAATTATAGTGGTTTTGGATTACCTTACGCCGTGGAGAATAAAGCGCGGGACATAAATCCTTTAGTAGAGCGGGTCATAAGATGAGGTTTTCGTGTTATTAAATGAGAAAAGAGGATTTTCGGCGAAAAAGCGTTTATAAATGTGTAAAAAACCTTTTGTATTGTATGAATTTAAAACTAGAAAAACACAAAACATAGTTATTACGGTTTTATTTGTATTAATTTTTTTGAAGAATGATTTTGATAATTATAATTTAAATTAACAGTAATCTGATAACACAGATCAGGTTTTAGTTAAAGTACCAAAAACACAGTTAACACAATCCCCAAATGATCAAGAGTAAAATATTTAAAAAATTAAAACGTTTATTTCTTACTTTCTTTTTCTTCTTTCCAATTACAATATTACCCAAACTAAAAAAAATATCATCACTCACAAAGAAACATGTAACTTTCGAAATTCACTGTTTTGAGAATTTATTACCGTCGATTATGTTTTAATTTGGTTAAATTAGTCAATAGTGATTTTGATAATTAGGGTTTCCAATTGTGTGATAATTAGAATTTCATTCGATATAGATAGTTTAACCAAATCATTTTCTACTGTTTGTTTGTTTGGAGGCTTTACGCGTTGTTGTTGCTGTTAGCACTAAATCTCATGTCCATGATTTTCTTATAAAGTATGATTAGCGCGCACGTGATATATACTACTAGTAGTTAGTTTGTTAGGAAAATAAAAACAAAAAATGTCACATTCTGTGCCTTAATCATGATAATGTCAATACAATATTAATTATATGCCAGATTCTGTGTTTTTGGGGTACAAATGAATTAACCACCGTGCCAGTGATTTTGCTACTTTTTGTTATCTTTATAGCGACCTTACTGTATTTGTTATTTTTATAGCGACCTTTTTGTTAGATTATGGTAGTTGGATACGCACCAATACAACTAGAAATGTGTGAGCCTATTGGGGGCACACACGTTAAACACTTAGAGTGCGTTTAACTTCACGTAAGTTTTTAAATTGTAAACCAAAGGACTTGAAATGACAAGACACGAATCCTATGGGTGCCTAGGTGATGTAGCCGGCCATAGAGCATTCTAGAGAGTGTCTAGATACATTTCAATGAGATAAGGAGAAGAAGAGGACTTGTGATAAGGTTGGAAAAGGTTTCCTAGTGTTATCATGATTAGGGACTTGAAGAGTATATATACCCTCACCCCTAAGTCATTATACACGACTTAAAACCAACCTAGAAACACAGGAAAAAATGTTTTCCCCACCTCTCCACAAATCAGCCAAACATACAAAACCCTAAATAGGTTCTTGTGTTTTTTTGGTTCTCCTATTTCACTCCCGCTTAATTCCGGTAGTCCCTTTTAGGGGTTTTTCGAGTGTAATTCGATTCCACAGGTTCCATAGGTTCATATCATTGGTTTACTTATTCTCAAGGTGTGACAACAAGTAGAGACTATTAGGGTTTCGTTTGGGGTGATTTCGGTTGAATCTGCCCTAATTCGGTTCTATCGAATTTGGTGGAAACCCTAATCCAACTTTTTGATTTTCGGTGCTATTCATTTGAGAGGGTTTTGGTACTTGTAATCAGTAGGTTTAGTATACAAAGGTTGTATTGGGTTATACGTGAAGTTGGACTAGCATCCGGGCGCATTCGTTAGACGTGTTTGTGTGAGCACTCGTAGAGGTGACATCTTAGTCACTTAATTTCATAACATTTGTTGTTGACTTCAAAGGTTAGTTTTCTTGTTTATCCTTTTGTTTATTTATTGTGTGTTAATCATATGCATCTTACGTGATCCATATCCGCTGCGTACTCGTAGTGTTAATGGTTAACAGTTTATCAAATCCCAACAGTGGCATCACGAGTCTACTCGTTTGGTGTATTATGGGTTACACAAATGATTAAACACGCTAGGGCTGCATGAAAACTTGATTTATTTATTGTTTTATTGGAAAATTATGGCAATTATATGCAATACTTGCCATAAATAATGAATAAACGCCTAGAATCAACATGTGGTGATCTAGGTACTTTAGCAGAAAACCTAGTGAGAGTCTTTTGGTTCTCCAGTTGGGGAAGACTCTTTTGAGAACTCGAGGCATTATATTATTATTGCTTTCTTTATAAGAGTTTGTCTTCAATTTTACTCTAATTTTTTGTCTGTTTTAATTGCTTATATGTGATATGCCTTGTGTCTAGTCAATATTTGCAAAATAGACTTTATGAAACTCTTTAAAACGGACTTATACTTGTAGAGAAATTTGGATTGAACATGTCTAGTATTAAGCATACTCCTTGTGACTTGTTATGTGTTATTTGCGAAACCAGGATTTTTGGACAAATTTAATACGGACATTAAAACTATGAAATTTGATTTCTTGTAAAGCTTTAGTTTTTTATTTGCGCAGTATGGGGTTGAATTGATCTTTAATTTTCTCCCGCCCCACTACATGCTATGGCATATTAGGGAATTATTGGAATTACTTGTGTCTTCGGATACATGTAGGAGTACAATATGGGTCTGATCAATTTGTAATCCCACCATATTGGCAAATTACAAAAACTAATGTTAACAAAATGTTTTCTTAACTTTGTGCTACAAGTTGTTTTGCATGCTTCTTGTACACAATTTTGTCACATTTATGTGTATACCCTTACATAAAGTTTTAAGTCTATGCCAGCCAAATGTAGAACACGTGCATTTGGATTGTCTTCTCTGGTCAGACCTCAGGGCCTTTCCAACCCATGGCTAATTTTTTCCATTAGTCAGACCTTTGTCAATTTTCACACGTTCTCTTTTGGTCGACTTAAATTGAGTTACCTGGTCAGACCTCGGACTCGAGGCATAAGATGAGACGAAATATGCATTTGACATTACTATATGAGTTACTAATGTCATAAGTCTCATAAATCTAAGAGTTGCATTAACAATGCAATTAACGCTCATCGCTTACCTCTTGCCCCATTTCTTTATACACTGGTCAGACCTCTGGTAATAAGTGGGAGGGCAAGTTGGATCTTAGTCTTATTAGTAATTAATTGGGTAGTTAATTCTTTTAAGAATTTAATTATCTAAAATACTAAAATTGAACTTTCTATGTTCTATTGTGTTATTGCAACATAATTCGTAAACGCACGTTTGTTTTCTCATAGAATACAAACATAGTCTCTTTTCTGGCAAAAAGAGTGAGACCCACTCCTATCTCTTCTCATTGATTGACAAGAATAAGATAGGGTTATAATTGAATTTTTATCAGTTATATTTAAACTCACATTTACTATTTCATTACCCTTTTCTGGTTTTGAAATTTTTAAAAGATAAAATATGTGTGTAACTACAGAACATTGTGTCTGTAGCTACCAAATAATGACATCTTTCACTTGTCACGATGTATGAGTTTAACCACGACGAGTAAAGAAAATTGCTAGCAGGTCTTGTAGGTAAATTTTCTTTCACTCAATTCATTCCTTATAGTGCTAAACACCCTTGTGGTTAGACAAACAGATTAAGGAGAAAGTGCATGCAAAATATTCAAGTTAATAGATTTACGTGTGGCTGTCCTCAATTATTAAGTTGAAATCTTCATATATCTGTTCAATACCTAGTACATTGCTTTCTGTAGGCATTCTTAAAGAGAGTAGGAAAGTAATAAATCGCTATTTGCTTTCTATACGTGTTGTAACCATAACAATGTGGACAAATCAGTGGGGCTTTGCGTTTTATATCTTAAATAAATTCATGTGAGGTTGTCATATTTTCTGTGGAGCGACAAGATTCAATTCCTTGTTAGTTACCCATATTTATTTCTAAGCTTCGCTTTGAAATATATATTTACTTTCCGAATAATGAAACATCCATTGTCTAAAGGAAACATTGCAATTTTATTTTTAGATAAAACGACGTATTGACTTCGATGTTACTTTGAAACGTTATCTATAGAATAATAATCCACAATTCCTTATTCAACATTATGGTTTGAAATCTACTTGTAATATCTATGACACTATCATATTGTTTAAACAATCGAACGCTTGTCGTATGGTTTGTCTACTTTAGGTAATGTTGTCCCGTACACAAGTGGGAGAAATCCTAAGTGTGTGCAAGGAACAACATATAACAATATGATTAATTGGTTTCTCTTGACCGCAAGGTAAGAAAACTAATAAATCTACTAGGACTTAAACACACAAGATGTTTGTTGCCCTATTACATTTAAAAGTCAAGATATAATATAAAGATACTTCAACTTATTGACTATATGATTTAGTCAAAATAATTATGGTTAATTATATAATCATGATTATGAAGTATGAAATTAACTTGAAATTACCATTGAACTCAAGAGTTTGCGTTCATGATTACTTTAGTTAGTATAATTATGTTTACTTGTTAAGACGTAATTATAAAGTCCTTGAATTAATCAATGACTTATAACATAAAGTATGTAGTAACATTGTTATGTCTTCTTGTTAACACATAAACATAAGGTCCTTGAATGATTCAACGACATATAATGTATTTGACATGTTTTGTTTTCTTGTAAACACATGATCAAAGAATTCTTGAACTGTTCTGTCTTCTTGTGAACACATGAACATGGAGTTAATGTACTTATTCAAGAAATATACATTATAGCATGCACTTGGTTGTTAAATACCGTGTATTCAAATTTGGCTTGACCCAATTGTCAAGTATTTAATCCAAAGAGAATTAAGTTATCTAAGGAATTCTGATGGAGTCTCACAATTCTAATACTTATAGAATACCACACTATCATGGTATGTCTAATGTGTTGAAACAAACTATATTCATATTGTTTGATTTCTGATAATTTTAATTGCTCGACCTCCAAAATTTATCAAGGTTAGAAATTTGCGTGTGTCATGGATACACTCAATATAGTTCAAACCTAGAAGGTATTCAAGACATTATCTATTTATAGATTAGGGGTGAATTCCATTATGTCTTGATTAAAGTTTTAAAATTTGTTAATATCGTGTGAAGCATATTATTAACAAGCTAGAGATGAGAACTGTAAAATGTATTTTGTTATCCCAATTAAGAACAATTCATTGTTGCTTTAAAACTTAGTATTTAAAGAAGTATATCTTCTTACAAAAGTAAGTGAGAGTATCCATAAATCTTGAAGATATTCAAGAACAAAATACACAACCTTCTGAATTTACTTGCTGACATCATACTAAGGTTAAACATGAAAATGTCGAACCACAATATAATGTAACTCTCATTCATAAATCCGTAAGGATGCCTCATCAATGGAGTGATATTTTTATATCAATGCTGAGGAATATAAGTTAAAGGGTCTTATTAAACCTGCTAACTAATAAGATGAGTTATCACATCTTAGATCTGATAAATATCTTAGAAATATGAATGATAAGATGCAGTCCTTAAAAGACAAATCAATGGTGTGAGCTTGATTGATCTTTTACCAAACAGTTAAACTGAAAGGTTATAATGAGTTTCTTTTGAAGAATGACTCATAAGAACAAAATTGTATACACATTAATGCCTGACGGATGACAAGAGTTTTTAATCTTACTCAAACAATTGACTGTGATTAAATCTTTCTTTTATACACGCATTAATTATATAAAGATAACTAATTGTCATACATGTTTCCTTGAACCTGACATATGGCGAATTAAGGATCATAACTCTTTCCTTAATGATTACCTTGCGAGGATGATGTGTAATCAAAAGGGTTATGAGTTTATATTTGTGATATGACAATTAAGTTTTATAACTCTTTTCTTTATGATTACCTTTTTCGAGGACGGTGTGTAATCAAAAGGTTACGAGCTTAAAATAATCTTTATAACGTATACAAGATAATAGAATCAAAGTATGGATTGGATCATGCATCTAGGAGCTGAGATCTTAAGTGCATCTAGGAGCTGAGATCTTAAGTTTAATCACAATATGATTTTTGATTAAATTAAGATAACTCCTGAGTACACCTGACATCAAGTGAGAGCACTGTGTTTTTTTCTTAAAACTCATATGTGGTGTAACATATTGAAGGTATCATTCCATCTAAGATAGATGTTAATCCTTGAGGTTGGAATGAAACTTCACTTGCGAATTTTAGGAAATTAAACAAACACCTTGGAATGAATGTTTAATGAAATAAACATATGCGGAAATTCAGTCTAACACAATGCAATACATCATTGAAGCAAGTCTTACATGATATATTTCACTTGAGATAATTTAATACATGGACGGAAACCTTGTGTTTTTTAAACGAAGGATTCATCATGTATATCTTAAATTGTGTATGAGACTGGTTGTTACTTTTACACAAGAGCGAGTTGAGCTAACAACAACAGTATCTAATTGAGAGTGTTTAGATGACTGATAACAACAGTATCTAATTGAGAGTGATTTAGATGATTGTTAAAACAAATGTTTACGAATTATATAAGGCATAGTGTTGTTTGTGTACACATGATGCTAAAGAATAATCAATTCTAATTAAAGTAGGATTTCATCATTTATGATAAATCTACTATCTAGATATGCTCAACTAAGAGCATTGTTGCACTACACATTAAAGAATGAGAATACTTTACATTTTAAGAAACTGTAAAGATGACTGTCTGAGATAGGTATGTTGTTGACTTTAAATACCTCATAAAGGTACTGTCACATTTCCATACTATGATTCTTGCAATAGTATGAAATATACATACGACACTCATCATATCATTCAAATTCTTTACAATTTGTGAATTTGAAATAAGTATTCAAGAAGTTTACTCAGATAACTATTTAGCTGTCTTGTAAAGAAAGAGTTGAGAATGTTGGAAACATTGGACTTCAACTTGCTAATTAGTTTCATGCATATCTGTTTTAGTATTTGGATAACTGGGATTATAAGACAATTTTTATTTTCTGATGAAGATACTTGGTATTTGTTATTCATTCATATAATAATTGTTATCCTATATTTGCATGTTTAATCCATGAATGATATATCATTCTAAATATGTCCGTTGTTGGTTAACAGTATGGGAATATTGTTACAAAAGACAAATGTGAGTGTTGGTTATATTCTTTGAATATATGGATGGTTCCCGCCAAACTCATATGTTATTCATAAGGGATGCATACTGGATACCACAACCTTCGAATATTTACTTTTGGATCTTTAGTCATGAGTAAAATATCGAAAAATGGTTAGTTAAGTCATCCTTATACTTGAGAATACAAACAAGTTCTGCTATGTGTGGATATCACTTTTTAATTCTAAGTCAAACGCTAACCTAAAAATGGTAGTTATAAAGGCTATTATTGGAAGTGATGTGAAGCAGCATTCACAACACTTGTATTCAACAAAGAATTTGTTCCTCCATTTGATGTGTAGTATGATACCATTAGCGCCTCTCCATAATTAATCAGATAATTGTTTGGCCGAACCTAAAAGGTAATGCAAGATGATTCTTGATTACATTTTGTATATCTGAATTAAGTTCTATAATGAGAATCTAAATGATTAAACTATACGGAATGAGTTAGGATCCATGTCTATGGTTTAACGGTATTTGAACAAAGGGATGATTATAACAAGAGATACATAACCATGCTACTGAGAATGTTTTTGAAACTTCATTTCAGACATTTCTAGTTTTAACAACGAATGTGAGTGTTGTTAGACGTTTCCTTTGTTAGTATATGGGTTGTCTGCTGCTCCAACTCCTAAGTGGGAGCTGTTGGATTATGGTAGTTGTATACGCACCAATACAACTAGAAATGTGTGAGCCTATTGGGGGCACACACGTTAAACACTTAGAGTGCGTTTAACTTCATGTAAAATTTTAAATTGTAAACCAAAGGACTTGAAATGACAAGACACGAATCCTATGGGTACCTAGGAGGGTGATGTAGCGGCACCATAGAGCATTTAGAGAGTGTCTCTAGATACATTTCAATGAGATAAAGAGAAGAAGTAGGACTTGTGATAAGGTTGAATAAAGGTTTCGAGTGTTATCAAGATTAGGACTTGAGGTATTTTACCCTCACCTCTTAAAGTATTATACATGACTTATAAAACCAACCTCGATACACAGGAAAACGTTTTCCCCACCTCTTCACAAATCAGCCAAAGATATAAAACCCTAATAGGTTCTTGTGTTTTTCGGTTCTCCTATTTCACTCATGCTTAATTTCGGTAGTCCCTTTTAGGGGTTTTTTCGAGTGTAATTCGATTCCACAGCAGTTTCATATCATTGGTTTACTTGTTCTCAAGGTGTGACAACAAGTAGAGACTATTAGGGTTTCATTTGGGGTGATTTCGGTTGAATCTGCCCTAATTCGGTTCTACCGAATTAGGTGGAAACCCTAATTCCTTCTTCCTAATTTTCGGTACTTGATACAAGAGTGGTATTTGGGACTTTATTCACTAGTGATTGGTATACATAGGTTGTATTGTGTACACATGTAGTTGGACTAGCATCCGGGCGCATTCGTTAGACGTGTTTGTGTGAGCACTCGTAGAGGTGACATCTTAGTCACTTTGTTTCATAACATTTGCTGTTGACTTCAAAGGTTAGTTTTCTTGTTTATCCTTTTGTTTATTTATTGTGTGTTAATCATATGCATCTTACATGATCCATATCCGCTGCGTACTCATAGTGTTAATGGTTAACAGTTTATCAGATCCCAACACTTTTATGGATATTACTCTTTCCCTTTCTCCTATAACTCCTCTTGATTTCACGTTTGAAACTCCATCGCCATCACTATCTCCACTACCGCCACCACCTCAACCACCACTAATGGGCCATCCTATTCTCTTTAACGTATTCTTGACTATCATGCAACTCGCTATTTATGTTGCTTCCACAACCGCAATCTTCCTTTCTCTTAGGGATGAAATGCATTTCATTTCTCATCTTGATAATCTTCTCACCTCCGCTTTCGCACCACCTTCTCCATATAACCATTAAACATCTTTGATATTTTTAAATAAATATTCACCCATCTTTTCTTTAAGCCACCTCCTAGACTTCAAGAATCAACTAGTCTAGTTGTAGTGTTAGGATGTTTATTTATGTTATTGCTTAGTGTTTAATCTTGTAAATTCATACCTTTCAAGTATGAATTTATTTTATGAATGAATGAATTTATCTTTAGTATATGATGTGATGGTTGAAATGAGTGCATATTTACATTGGCTTTTTTTGCCACTTTTATATATTTGTCGTGACGCTCGCTAAAAGCTAGAAAATATTTTGCACTCGTTTTCTAACTCGTTTTTGTAGCAAGTCACCATAGCTCGATTCCTTGGTGTCCCGAACTATGTAAAAGATATAGTTTCCAAAAATAAAAGATTTTATTTACCATAAATAAAAATCAAGATCTTTTAGATATTTAATGTGATCTTCTATAATAAAAGGAAACATATATACTAAATTAACAATTTAATTTTATTCCTTTTTAGCAATCATAAGTTTTCAAGATCTAGATCTACAAATTTTATTTAATTATGGCAAGGATTTGCATAATCTTTACCATATTTGCAAGAAGACATTAAATAAAATATTAAGCGCAGCAGATCAAGCATATGAATTAAATCTAGGCGTGTACATTCAAGACATGATATAATTCAAAAGTGTAACCCTAATGCCAAAACCAGTTTAGCTACAAGTGCGCAGAGGAATGGATCTAGTTTTAGCACAGAGATTAACACTTAATAAAGGAAATAATTATAACATTAAAAGTAAATAATTACTTACCTCTTGATCTTGATCTTGAAACAAGTTAAGCATTTAAATTACTGACTCTACGGTTGCTCACACAAACACGTCAACCGAGTACGAGTTGATTGCTAGTCTACCTTTACGAACCAAACACCACGTGTCTTGAATCAATTACCAAATGCACCCCCTGAGCTTCTTGTAATCGAAATCTAAGTAAAACCCTAATTAGGGGGTTTAACCAAAAACTGAATAACCAAATTCGGTTCAAACCAAAAACCAAAGAAACCGAAAACCCTTGTGTGGGTTTTTGTGAACGCCGAGCAAGGGATATCACCAAACGGACTCCTACGTGTGATCTTGTGTTGTCAATCAAAGACGACAAGAAAACCTAAAACCCTTGGAGGGGTTTTGTTGAATTCGGTTGAGGGAACAAAAAAACCGAAAATCACTTAAAGGGAATTTAGGGTTCGGTTAGGGTTTTAAGGGGAGAGGAGAGTACCAAAAAAATTTAGGGTTTAGAAATTTGATTTGTGAATTAATGAATGAAGAATGAGGTGAGGGGTATGTGTTTATATAGGCACATAACCCTACCCTAATTCTTGTAGGACAATGAAACCAAAGTTTCCCTTTTCCCCCTTTCTCTTTACCCATAAACGAACCAAACACCCCTTTTGAATCCTTGTGAGAGTCGGCTACAATAGGCCACCCACGGGTTTGGGTTTTGTTCGTTTTTAGTCCCTTGGTTTTATTATTTAAATATTTGTTATACTTATTAAACAATTAACTGTAAATAACAACTATTTAAATACTACCATGAAGTAAAACATACTCTATGTGTTTAACGCGTGTTCCCCCAATAGGCTCACGTATTTCTAACGTATAACTTACGAAACCGACTACCATATTCCAACAGCAAGGATTACTGAATAAGCAGCTTAAAATTTTGAATGACGGGATGAATATTGTGAAGGTGAGCGACTTGTTTCTCTCTATTGATATCAGAGACAAAATAACACTTTTAGTGAAAATTTCAGTGTCTGCAGATTGGAAACACAAAGAAAAATGCAAGAGAGAGTTTTGTGTGTGAAGCACCCCGTTAATTTCCCACAGACCAGCAACTTCAGATACCAAAACAGTTAATAGATCTTCAGTTAAAGTGAACAAAATTAAATTCTCCAACAAGTCCAGAACCCTTAAGATATGCTAAATGGAATCTTATAGACTCTCGTCTCTTGTGACACACACGACCACCCACTGAGAGCAATATCAACAGAAATCCACCTAGGAAAACAATTGTTATTAGAAGACTTGAGGAAATCATTGATCTTGACCAAATTAGTCAAGAAGTAAGCCCAATAACCGGACCTCAGAACACTAAAAGAATGACCAAATTATCTGGGTTTCAAAATCATAGTGATCATGGAAGAAGACGATAAAGAAAAAACATCTATGGTTGGGTGATATTATGAAGAAGAACAACTAAGAAGAGAAGAACAAGAGAAAGTTGCTTAGCTTAGACAGTTTGAAGAGGCTATCAAGAGAGAAGTTTCAAAATCTAGCTTGTCGCACTCTCGATCACATGAAGCGATAAAGAAAAAAACATTCTATTGCGTTGCGGTGATTCTTCTGTAAGCTTCCAATGGTACAATCTCACGTCCTAAGAGGACGAAACTCGAGAACAGTGGCTTTGCACTTAGACCGTCTTGAAGTGGATATCAAGAGAGAACTGCTAACCACTTTAAAAGACATACTAAGAGTTTGAGCAAGTAAGATTTTGTTACGAGGGCTGCGTCCGTCTATTTATATGTATAATTTTGCACATATCACAGATCCCTGAAAGAGACCGGTTTGCTAAAAGGAAACCTGTTTTAGAATTGGGCGGGGGAGGTTTAGTGCTGACTACACTCCAACTGTTAAGCGCCGCAGATGAGGAGGAGACGTAATCCATTAATATATTTTTTTCTTATCTACTTGTAAATTCTTCGGTTGAAAACTAATCCTGCTGTCCCAGTTTTGATAAAATGATTTGTATACATGTTGCAAGATGCCTGGTTTCGGTAATAAAGTCTTTTGGTAGAAGCGGGTCGATACGGGTTGGGTTGTCCAAGAAATATATATTTGTCTTAAAACTGGTCGATTGGGGAAGTGGTTACTGATAAAACAGCCAAATACATGTAAAAGAAACTTATATTATTTAAATATTAATGGAATAGTATGTTTTATGTATCTTCAAAAAATTTATGGGTTTTTTCTTTTTCTTTTTAGCTACTATTTTCTAACCCATTTAGGGTTTTTGACCTTTTGAATACAAAACATAATCCCAAGTAATTTACCCAAAAATATTACTTCTACTCTAAGAAGCGAATTGTAAAAGTAACTCGAAAATTAATCTTTTGGTGACAACAGGTTGATTTGGCAAATATTTTGGAGAAACTTAGCGACATAATGAAATTACATCAGGTGTCGTTCCTTTTACAAAAACCCATAACCAAGAAAGAAGCTCCAGACTACTTGTGGTTCGTAGACCAACCAATGGACCTAGCAACAATAAAGAAAAAAGTGAGAAAACTAAAGGCGAAATGATTCCTGACACGATATGTGCCAGAAGTTTAAAGCCAATCCATGTCTTATTGGATTAGTAGGCGGAATGTCTGATTTAACCACAAGATACGGGACCCAATTTGGTCCACACATCATGATTATCCAAGTTTAAACAACTCAAGAAATCACAATAATCTAAAAACATGCCTACCAAATATTAATAAATCATGCCTTCCCCACACTTCCGTTATGGATTTCAATTTCATCAACTTTTTCCACAATAATTCTCCTTAACCTGTCATGCTGACTTTCTGCTATTAATGACCAAGTCCTGCAAAGTAACAGTTAGAGTGCACACATCGAAGCCATTTTCAAGGTCAACAGTGACGCTAGCAGATTCTAAATTAGCAATAAAAGAAATCTGAGAGGTGCTAAAGTTCTTTGGTTTTTTGATTCTCTATCATATGATGAGGCTGTCGCTAGCGTATGTGGTATATCAGAGGTTACAGCAGCTATGAACATGACACACCTGTTGAACAATATCACGACAGTAAAGAAGAACTATAATAATTTGCCTAACACACAATTTTATTAATGAAGAAACTCTCTCAAAACTTCATTTGGTACAATGTTTTCCCTACCCTCGACGGTATATATAGACTAAACAAGACATATTAGACTATAACTAGGATTACATTTAATATATCCTAAATAAACAAGTAAATAGGACAAGTTGGACTTGCACTCCAACTATGATATCTTTTTCGGATAACTCATGGACCACGCTTCCAGCCATATCCACAAATCAGGATATCTCCAACAGCGTATTCACACTGTCAACGAGTTCCAAAACTGCCCCAATTATTGTTGGCAAAAGTGTTCTAGATATGATGTCACCACCACATAAACCTGAAACCAAAGAAGACACTATATTGTAAGTATTATCTCATATTCTCATGTACTTACTGAATAGCTAATAAATATTGCTGCACTAAACCCTGAATAGAAGGTCTTCTAAAAAAAAGAACACACTTTCTCATGCTCAAACTCTAATCATATATACATCAACAAAGTTAGGGGGTGGCCGCGGTTGCTTTTTGCAACAGCTTTTGACTTCAAGTTGCAATAGTATTAATGTTTGGATATATTGATTGCTTCTGTTTATTGTATTATACACTAAAAATAATCAGCTGCATACTAGCTGCAACCAAACTTATAATAAAAAGGGCAATAAATTAAATATAAATACATTTTGTAAGTAAAGTAAAAAATTTGTGAGCAATTTCTAAACGGAACACTCAAAAAATTATAATCACATAGAGTTTTGCAACACATGATAAAAACATACCCATGATATAGTATATCCTAAACTTAATATGCAAAACTTGTTTTAGTATAATAATGTTACTATTATGAAAATGCTAAATATATATGGGAAAGGAAGAATCAAAGAAGGGTGTAAAGCAAAATATGTAAAAAAAATGTGGTAGGGTAGTATGTGAGTTTAACCCATTATTGCAAAGCAAATATAAAAGAACCCATGTTTACAAGGCAATTTCAAAAGAACCCATTTTTACAAATAACTCTATATGAGTTAGAGCAGAATATGTACATTCATTAACTATCATAAATAATATAACACAATAGTGATATTTTCCATCCCAGAATTATATAAAAGCTAACTTCACTAGCAAATAACAAACTCTTATACGATGTAATTTTCATATTAGTGGCTATATTACAAGTTGCGTCTCCAGAATAGAAGAGCCCAAGAGAGTGATACAGGCTTCTACACTAAGCGCTCAGTGATTGATGATAAAAAATGTGGACATTCTAAAATTGTTAAAATTGGGGTTAATGAGCTATTAAGAAGGGCAAATAAAAGAAACTGCCTTGAATGTGATTATTACTAGTAATCATATCAGTATTATGCATTAAAAAATACACATTTCCATCTAACAACTCTGAAGAGATTCCAGCCGCACTCACGTGTTTGAATTAGCCTTCTATTGGCCTATATGGGCTTATTGAAACATGGAAAAGCCAATAAGCTCACTCTTTTGAGCTTATCAATTTGAGCTTATGGCTTATTTAAAAAACAAGCTAATCCAAACATCCATTTTGTAAAATGTTATCTTTATATTATGCGGGTCCCTAATTCCACGAATTTGTAATTTGAAGTTTTGCCGCTGGTTTCTAGCAATCGTTTACTATCATGTAACATTAAATTTTCTTTTCTGAAAAAGAAAGTTGAAAAACACTTGTTGATGACTAAAAGATATAAAGATTGGCAGTTACAAGAAAAAGAACACGTCAATTTTATTCAAGCTCCTAGTTATACAAAGTATTATGCACCACTGGAAAGCTAATAACTAAAATTTGGACCAAGGAGTACTTCAATGAAGTGGCATTTTTTTAATTTAAGAACATAACACATGTAATAGTGTAGAAAGGACCTTGTGATGTGGCTTGTCTTCATATACGACATGGATGTTCCTGATGTGGCAACCACTTCTAAGGAAGCGTGGGAGATCCTTCAAAATGCTTTCAAAGGAATTGATAAGGTGAAAAGGGTACGTCTTCAATCTCTTAGAGGAGAGTTCGAAAAACTCCAAATGGAGGAATCCGAAACCATTTCGGATTATTTCACTCGTGTCTTGACCATTTCAAATGAAATGAAGAGAAATGGTGAAAGCTTGAGTGACACAAGGGTGATAGAAAAGATTCTTCGCTCTTTGCCACCAAGCTTTGATTATATTGTTGTGGCCATAGAGGAGTCAAAAGACATCGACTCTATGACCATCGATCAACTCATGGGATCTTTACAAGCCCATGAAGAGAAGTTGGTGAAAAGAAGGGGGAAAGAACCCTTGGAGCAAGCTCTATACTCAAAGGTCTCTTTCAAAGAAAGAGAAAAGAGCTTTCTACATGGAAAGGAGCAAGGACGAGGACGCGGTCATTTTCGTGGTCGTGGTGGTTTCCAAGGCCGGGGACGAGGACGAGGAAGAGAAGATGTCAACAAAGAAGATGAGAACCAATGGTCTCCTTATAGAAGAGGTCGTGGGAGAGGCTTTCAATATCAAAGAGGAGGTAAGCCCCAAATACAATGCTACAATTGTCGCAAATATGGTCATTATGCCAATGAGTGTACTAGCTCAAGACAAGTGGAAGAAAAAGCCAATCTTGTGGAGGTACAAGATGAAGATGAACTTACTTTGCTAATGGCGAGACATGACGAACAAGAAGAGAGGATAAAACCATGGCATATAGATTCCGCTGCAAGTAACCATATGACGGGTGAAGAAGACTTGTTCGTGGAGATGGGGCAAAGTAAAGGTAATGTTATCTTTGGAGACGAATCAAAGGCACCGGTGAAAAGGAAAAGGTAAAATACTTATTCGAGCTAAAGATGGAAGTCACCAATATTTTCGGACGTATACAATGTGCCCAACCTTAAAAGTAACATTTTAAGCGTTGGACAACTTTTAGAGAAAAACTACGATATTCATTTTAAAGATCGTAGTGCTACAATAAGAAATCAAGAGGGAAAGCTCATAGCAAAAGTGCCTATGACTAAAAACCAAATGTTCATTTTGAACATTCCACATGATGAAGCCAAGTGCTTAAAGAGTTGTCTGGAGGATCATTCGTGGCTTTGGCACATGAGGTACGGGCACTTAAACTTTGGTGACTTAAAGTTATTATCTTATAAGGAAATGGTGAAAGGGTTAGATCAAATTAATCATCCCAATCAAGTGTGTGAAAGATGCCTTCTTGGGAAGCATGCTAGGAGTTCATTTTAGAAAAAAGCGACATCAAGAGCTAAGGAGCCTCTACAACAAATTCATACGGATTTGTGTGGTCCCATTACCCCACCATCTCATGGTAAGAATCTCTACTTTATGCTCTTTATTGATGACTATTCAAGAAAGACTTGGGTATATTTTTTGAATGAAAAATCCCAAGCCTTTAAAGCTTTTAAGAAATTTAAAGCTATGGTTGAAAAGGAGAAAGGTTTAAAGATTTAATCCATGAGTTCAGATAGAGGTGGAGAATTCTTATCAAAGAAATTTAATAAATTTTGTGAGGATAATGGGATTCGGAGATTTTTAACAGCTCCTTACTCCCCCACAACAAAATAGAGTGGTGGAGAGAAAGAATAGAACCATTCTCAATATGGTTCGAAGCATGTTGAAAAGTAAGAAGATGCCAAAGGAGTTTTAGGCCGAAGCAGTTGATTGTGCGGTATATCTATTGAACCGGTGTCCATCAAAGAGTTTAGACAACAAGACTCCACAAGAAGCATAGAATGGGATGAAGCCTAGCATATCTCATCTAAGGATATTCAGGAGTATAGCATATGTCCACGTCCCGAGCCAAAGGCGATCTAAGCTTGACGATAGAAGTAAGAAGCATGTGTTTGTTGGCTACGACAAACAGTTAAAAGGTTATAAGCTTTATAATCCAGTCACATAAAAGGTAGTAGTGAGTAGAGACATGGAGTTCGAAGAAGAAGGATCATGGGATTGGAACATTAAAGAAAATGAAAGGTATAACTTTCTTCCTATGACTGACGAAGAAGAGACAGGAGAATCAGGTGATGAATTCCAACAACCTGAAAGTCCAACTCCAACTCCAACCCAAGACTCGCCTTTAAGTTCAAGTGAAGGAGAACCAAAGACAAGAAGTTTGCAGGAGCTCTACGAGGTAACTGATGAAATACCCCTTCTTTGTTTATATGCTGACTGTGAACCTATAGTTTTTGAAGAGGCCATGAAAAGCAAGAAATGGAAACAAGCCATGGAAAAAAAGATAAAGTCGATAGAGAAGAATGATACATGGGAGTTGACAACCCTTCCGAAAGGCCAAAAGGCTATTGGAGTCAAGTGGGTATACAAGGCCAAGAAAAACGCCAAAGGCGAAGTGGAGAAATACAAGGCAAGACTTGTGGTAAAAGGTTACAAGCAGAAGCATGGTATAGACTACGAAGAGGTATTTGCTCCTGTTGCTCGCTTAGAAACTATAAGAATGATTATTGCTATTGCTGCTCAACATAGGTGGAAAATCCACCAAATGGATGTAAAGTCGGCATTTCTAAATGGACTTCTTGAAGAAGAAGTTTATGTGGAGCAACCGGAAGGATATGTTGCCAAAGGCCAAGAAGAAAACTCTCAAAGTGTGATTGATGAGCTCAAGAAGTCGATGACGAGAGAGTTTGAGATGACAGACATTAGACTTATGTCTTATTATCTAGGCATTGAAGTGAAGCAAACGAACGAAGGAATATTCATATGTCAAGAAAGATATGCCAAGGAGATATTAAAAAGGTTTGGCATGGATAAGTGTAATCCCGTTGGCATCCCCATAGAACATAAGGCAAAGCCTTCTAAGCATGCGGAGGAAAAGCGGTAGACTCAACTCTATTCAAGAGTCTCGTTGGAAGTTTGCGCTATTTGACATGTACAAGACCCGACATCCTCTTTGCGGTTGGATTGATTAGTCGTTTTATGGAAGAGCCTACGACAAAACATTTGAAGATTGCAAAGAGGATCCTCCGTTACATCAAAGGTACCGTAGATTATGGTATCCTTTATTCAACAAGTGAAGACTTCAAGCTGGTTGGATATAGCGATAGTGACTGGGCCGGAAGCAAAGACGATAAAAGAAGTACTTTAGGATTCCTATTCTTCCTAGGTAACAATGCCTTTACATGGTCTTCAAAGAAGCAACCTATTGTTACCTTGTCCAGTTGTGAAGCACAGTACATAGCTGCAACATCATGTGTATGTCACGCAATTTGGCTCAGAAGTATGCTAAAGGAGCTACACATGGAGCAAGAAGATGCGACTGAGATCTATGTGGACAACAAGTCGGCAATTAACCTAGCGAAAAATCCGGTCTACCATGATCGAAGTAAGCATATCAACACTCGTTTTCACTTTATACGAGAGTGCATTGCAAGGAAGGATGTCCGAGTGATACATACAAGCTCCGAAGACCAAGTTACAGATATCTTCACCAAGCCGCTCAACGAGGGAGATTTCACAAGACAAAGAATCATGCTTGGAGTCGGGAACTCAAGTTTAAAGGGGGGTGTTGGATCGTAAACTTGATTTAGTCATAGAAGCCCGAGCCTATATAGATGAAGTTTCTAGAAAGACGAAGAATGATCAAAGAAAATATCTACGTAAAATATCTATAGAAGTTTCTAGAAGATTGTAGATAAGTGATAGAAATATCTAGTAGGAATTATCTAGAATTAGACATGTAGATAAGGATGATGATGTATCGAGAATTATCTAGATTGTAATAATCCATGAAAATATCTCGATCTAGAAGATTCCATGGAGTAGTATAAATAGGTGGTGGTGTAAGCATTTGTAAGACCAAGAGAAAAGTTAAGCAATAAAAGGTTCTTTGTAAAAGTTCTCTAAGTGTTCTCTCTTCATCAAGTATAAGCCTAAAAGGCCCTCGTGTTTCCAACAGAATGTGATTATTACTAGTAATCATCTCAGTATTATACAGTAAAAAATACACATTTCCATCTAACAACTCTGAAGAGATTCCAGGAGCCTCACTCGCGTGTTTGAATTAGCCTTCTATTGGCCTATATGGGCTTATTGAAACATGGAAAAGACAATAAGCTCACTCTTTTGAGCTAATCAATTTGAGCTTATGGCTTATTTAAAAAACAAGCTAATCCAAACATCCATTTTGTAAAATGTTATCTTTATATCATGCGGGTCCCTAATTCCATGAATTTGTAATTTGAAGTTTTGCCGCTGGCTTCTAGCAATCATTTACTATCATGTAGGATTAATGTTTCTTTTCTGAATAAGAAAGTTGAAAAACACTCGCTGATGACTAAAAGATATAAAGATTGGCAGTTACAAGATAAAGAACACGTCAATTTTATTCAAGTTCTTAGTTATACAAAGTATTACGCACCACTGGAAAGCTAATAACTAAAATTTGGATCAAGGAGTACTTCAATGAAGTGGCATTTTTTCAATTTAAGAACATAACACATGTAATAGTGTAGAAAGGACCTTGTGATGTGGCTTGTCTTCATATACGACATGGATGTTCTTGATCAAGACATAACGCCAACAATAATCTATAGAACATGATGAAAAGAATATCAAGTACACTACCCTCAGATCTTTTAATTTACACTTAATTAAGATATTATATTTGAAATGAAATTATGTATTAATTTATTAAATTTAACAATATGACCATTAAAAAGTAAGAAAACATGGACATAATGCTAAACGATTTGACCATTAATGGTTATATGAAGAAAAACAAAGAATTTGGAACACCAAATGTGAAAATACAACAAGCTATCAGGTGAAATGGTATTTGCTATCCTTTAAATTTAATGAACATTGCATATCCTAGTAGGATTATCCTTTCCCAAATGAGGAAATGCAACAACAAGCTTTCAGATACAAGGAACTCATCGCCGCATCCTCAAAACACAATTTATGTGGAACTCCTCATATATTATTATTCAACAACTGGAGTTTTGTACCTAAGAATGCATTATTAGTGGATAAATAGGCCCAAGCCCGGTTAAATAATGGTCATTAATAAGATTATACCTACGGGCTTTTAGACAATGAAAAGCCCATAGGTATAATCTTATTAATGACCATTATTTATAATGGTAAAACTCTACCTAATACCCAAAACTCACAAACCGGGTTTGGGCCTATTTATCCACTAATACTCCCCCCGTCCGAGCGGGGAAAGCGCGAAAGCTCGGACTGGAGTAGTAAACTATAAAATAAAAAAAACACAATACAATAAAATAATAAAAGCATAACGTTAGTCGACTGGTTACAAAACCGTACCAACAAACAATCCACTTTAGTCAACTGGTAACAAAGTAGTACCAACGATCGACTAGTCGACTGGTAACAAAACCGTAACAACAATCAAATTTAGTCGACTAGTAACAAAACCGTACCAACAATCGATTTTAGTAGACTCGCCAGTACCGACGATCGAACAAAACCATAACTTTTTATTAACATAAAAAAACTATAGATCACTAAAAAAATCCCATCTCAACTTCCCTAAAAGATCGATGTTTGATAATTGAGAGTGTTAGGGTTTTACGGGGTGGTTTAGAGGAGGCAGCTCAATGTAGCCACCTAGGCCTAGGATCATACCTGCTCCGATACCATGATAGACAATGAAAAACCCATAGGTATAACCCGCAAACTGGGCTTGTGCCTATTTATCTACTAATATGCATACCATCCAATTCAACAGTGACAAACATGATTTGTAGCAATGTAGCCTATAGTAGAAAGGCAGTAGGTCACCACATACATGTACGTTGTGATAACTTTGCCTATTATGTTGTAGCAAGTTTAGCCTTTTTTTTCCAGCAAACTTTCTTCTTTTAACATCATCAGTGCTCCACTACAAAAAAAGAATAACTGCTTAAGATTGAACATAATAGTTATACGTAAGTTCCTCGCTTTCCATTAATTCCAACACCATTAAAATGCCCTGACGAGGGGTCATAAACTTCAATCCTAAACTCGTGATTATTATCATCCTCCAGTTCAATTACAACTTCACCGTTGTTTCTAAACCCTAATACCCTATGCAACAATGACTTACCCTCAACCTTTATAGTATATATCTTACTAAACGTTTTATTAGCACCATCTTTCCTCATCCACACATCACAAACAAATGTCTCATCGGCATGATAATACTCAAGTGAACTAAGCAACTCATTCACATTCGCCACAACTAGAAGAGGTGCATCTAGTAATCTCTTCGGAAGACACACTTCACCAAACTTCTCACTCTTCAAATCAAACAAAATAATAAAATTAGACCTAACTCCCCAATCCAAATTTATATCATCATAAGCATGGAAATAGATAACCCCATTTACAAAAACCTGATTCCATATCAAATAGCACGATTTAAAAGGCGCACCCATATATACAGCTTTCCAAACGCGTGTACTTAACATAAAAACCTCAACCACCCACATACTAGATATTTCATCAACACTAACCTTTACAAGCTTAGGGCCATTAGTATCGGGACAAACACCAAAACCAACAACAACATAACCCGACATAGAAATAGGGATAACAATACCAACATATTTCCTAACACTAGGATTCCATATAACAGCCATTCTAGTTCTCTGATCTACGTCTCCGTAAAAACATAACAACTCGTTAACCGAACTGAGTATTAATGTGTCTCTTAATAAGCTAAGGGGCTCCAGGGCGGTTAAGGGAAACTTTTGCTGGGGGAAAGTATTGTCATCGATAATCGAAGTATATGTTTGGACGTTGTCTAAATTGTATCGTACAAGTAGAAGATGTTGGGGGTTTGTGTGATTGATGTGGTAGTTTTTTATGAATTTCGGGCTGTCGATAAGAGACTTCCATTGTTTTGAAACGGATTGGAATTGAATTAGTGATTTGACAGGAAGCCTTTTCATGATTTCTGACTGGATCTCGAAAGGTTGTGATCTGACATTTTTCGGGCCTAAAGCTTCACCTCCTTTGGTGCTTTGTTCCTCGATTAGATCAGACAGCTCCTAAACAAGCTAACAGGCTGTAAATCAAAAGTAATCACAAGTGTTAGAGCCAAAGCATATATAACTAAAGAAACGCATAACCCCAAACACTTGCTTTTATTTTACACAATTATGATTTTCAAACACACCAATTCCATGAATCATTTCGGCACTAAAACACACTCATTTCAATGCCCAAATAGCTCAAATAAGCACTCAAAAGCTGAAAACAACAACAAAAACCTAGAATCAAATAGCTCAAATCAGCACAAAAAGAAAAGCTTTAAAAAACACATAAACTACACCTAGAATAGCTCAAATAAGCACTTCTCAAATAAGCAAGAAACAACACTGAAATAACTATAAACAATACTCCAATAACTTAAAAAGCCTAAAAACAAAACCTATATAACATTGAAGATCATAACAATAACAAGAATCAAAATCGTTTGAAAACAACCCTTGGTGGGTTTGGCTCAAATAAACACCCAAACCCACCCATTTCAGCACAAAATTCAGCACTCAAACACACCCACCCATTTCAGCACTCAATTCAGCAGGCAAACACACACATTTCACCACTAACACACCCATTTCACCACTAAGGGGGTGTTTGTTTCGGCTTATATGTGTGCTTATGAGCTTATTTGATTTCGGCATATATTTCATAAGCTCCAATAAGTCCGGCTTATTTTGAGACTTATGGGCTTATATAAGTTTATCATATCATAATAAACTTATATAAGCCCACAAGTCTCAAAATAAGCCAAAGAATTGGGGCTTATGAAATATAAGCCGAAATGAAATAAGCTCATAAGCCCATATATAAGCCGAAACAAACACCCCTTAAAACACACCCATTCCACCACTCAAACACACCTAAATAGCTCAAATAAGCAGTAAAAAGCTAAAATCAGCCCTGAAATAAGTATAAACAATACTCCAATAACTTAAAAATATAAGAGTTTTATGAAACCCAAAAACCTGCAAAAAGCCCTAAACTAGCTCAAATTAGCAACAACAAAAAAAAAGCTTTAAGAAACACCTAAAAAAGCTTAAATAAGCAGTAAAAAGCTGAAAACAATTGCAATATAACATGGGTTTTATGAAACCCACTAAGCATCAACAATCAAAATCATAACAATAACTGTTTTGGGTCAAAATGTTGCTTACCGAGGTATCTAATAGGGAGTAGGGTGGGGTTGCATGACCAACCAAAGCATAGGGCGGGACTACCATAAGAGAACACTTTTAGGGCCCGTTTGTTATGGGGTTATGGAGTCAAATAAAATGGTTTCAATGTAAATATTATTGTTTGGTACCTGCTTTTGGATTCAAAATGATAAATGATTTCTAAAATTTGATTTCATACAAAATAGATGCCTTTGAGTCAATTCTCTCTTACATGTGGGGCCTCTTTATTTCTCCGCCACTCACTTTATTTCATTTCTCTTTTTTACTCTAATTTTAATATTAAAAATCATATAAAATGCAGTTTTAATTATTAATATAATTTATAAAACAAATAATTTTTAATCAATCATATATATTCTCTCTCCTTCTTTTCTTTCAATCCAATATCCAATCCGAAACCCATTTACAAACCAAACGGCCCCTTAGGTTTTATTTTGTCTAGTCAGTCAGGGGCTGTTTGTTTGAGCTAATTTATGACAAAATAACTTTTTGAAATTTGTTTATTACGGTATTTATTTTGTTATTCTTGTTTTTTCGCATAAATTGGTTTTACTTAACAACAGTTAGAAACGAGTTGGATTACCCGCGCTCCGCTGCGGGACGTATTTTTTTATAAATTGGAAAAAAATTAACGATCGTTACTTAACAACCGTTAGTGAGAGACGGGGTATTTTGTAATTTTTTTAAATTGAAAAAAATAAAATAAAGATCGTCAACCGTTAGTGAGAGACGGTGTATTTTGTAATTTTTTAAAAGTGAGGGTAAGTTTCGTAATTTGCACATAGTATGGGGTGTTTTGTAAAATTCACATGGGCCGAAAATGGGTCGGGCTGAAAATGGGCCGGGCCGGTTAATGAGCCGGTTGGGCCGGGCCGGTTAATGGGCGGGTTATGGGCCGGGTCATGGGCCCCCGACCGGGTCGGGTCGGGTACCCGCGTTGGAGTTCAAGATTCCTGATGCTTGTTTATATTTATAATAATTGGTTTAATCCTGACTTGTTTATACATAACCTGAACTTAGCTCATATATATATATATATATATATATATATATATATATATATATATATATATATATATATATTTGGGTTGACGGGTTAAATATATTACACGGGTTGAATAGGTTAAACGAGTTTCAAGTTGATTCATTTAACCCATTTAATATACAAAAGTTGAGACATTACACGAGTTAAACAGGTTTGTGGGTCGACCCATTTAACTCATACAATAAAATATAAATACATTTTAATTTAAGAAGAAAAATCATAAACGGATTGCCGGATCGACCCGCTTAATTAATTCGCAACCCGAACCTCACCTGTTTAATAAACGGGTTAGATGGGTCGACCCAAACCCGACCAGAAATCTATTTAGACTCAACTCGAACTTTCATGTCGGTTTCAGGTTGGGTTTCATGTCGAGTCAGAAATTGTCACCTCTACTTGAAAGCATTTAAATTTGGCCAAAATACATATTAGTACCCTGAATTGGCAAATAAGATCATCTAGTACCCTGAACTTTTAAAGTGTAAAATGGTACCTTAAACTTAAACTTGTAAATATATTTTTCCTAAAATTTAATTATTTTTTCATTTTTTAAAATTAAAGATAAATTACACTGTTGGTCCCTGATGTGAGCCTCATTTGCCAGTTTGGTCCCCCATTTTACTGTTATGTCGTCACTACTCCCCAATTTGCCATTTTGACAACCATTTGGTCCTTAATACGTAACTCACATTACTTGGCCTGTTAGTTGACTTTTCTAGATGGGTATTTTTGTCTTTTCGTCTAAAAATCATTTACACCATTGGTCCCTCACTCATTACGTATAACGGGGCTTAAATTAGCAACAACAAAATAACTTTTTGAAATTTGTTTATTACTGTATTTTGTCTAAGTCAGTCAAGGGGTGTTTGTTTGAGCTAATTTATGAGAAAATAACTTTTTGAAGTTTGTTTATTACTGTATTTTGTTATTCTTTTTTTTCGCATAAATTGGTTTTAGTTAACAACAGTTTAGAAAAAAAAGGATTAATCCTGACATGTTTATACATAACCCGAACTTCAACCACTCATTTAACCTCGTAAATATATATATATATAAATATATATTATATATATAATATATATATATACATATAATATTTAATACATATCTATATATATATCACATATATAATATATATACATATATAATAAACCTATTATAATACATATAATATTTGGGTTGACAACACGGGTTAAATAAATTACAGCTGGTTGAATAGGTAAGAACAACAACGGGTTGTCCGGGATGATCCATTATTAACCCGTTTTTATAATACAAAAGTCGCACATTACACAGGTTACATATGTTGTGTGGGTCGACCCATAACCCGTATAATAAAATAGTAAATACATTTAATTTAAGAAAAACAATCATATAAACGGTTGCCGGGTCGGACCTTCTTAATATATAGCTTAATTTATTCGTCGAACCTGTCCTGTTTAATAAACGGGTTAGATGGGTCGACCCAAACCCGACCCAAAATCTATTTAGACTCAACTCGAACCTGTTAATTTTAATGTCAGTTTCAGGTCGGGGTTCGTGTCGGGATTGAAATTACCACCCCTAGGTAAAAGCATTTAAATTTGCCAAAATACATATAAGTACCTTGATTGGCAAAATGGATCATCTAGTACCTTAGACTTTTAAAGGTGTAAAATGGTACCTTAAACTTGTAAATATATTTTTTCCTAAAATTTAATTAATTTTTCATTTTTTAAAATTAAGGGTAAATTACATTGTTGGTCCCTGATGTGAGCCTCATTTGCCCGTTTGGTCCCCCATTTTATTGTTCTGTCGTCGCTAGTCCCCAATTTGCCATTTTGACAACCATTTGGTCCCTAATACGTAACTCGCGTTACTTGGCATGTTAGTTGACTTTTGTAGATGGGTATTTTTGTCTTTTCGTCTAAAAATCATTTATACCATTGGTCCCTCACTCATTACGTATAACGGGGCTCGAGGGACTTTTTATTGCTCTAACTTATTTAGATCTACTAACAACAATAATAAAAAAATTCTACTTCAAAGTTATATACCATTTATCCATTTTGCTAGTATTCATTCTTTTGACGTCTTTTTCCCATCAAACAAACACTTTCGTCATTAGTACCTTTTTTTAGAACGGCTTGTTAGTTGTTAGTGGTTCAGGTCCAGCAGTGACATCCAATTGGGCAGTATGTTGTACCTTGAACCCGCCTGTACTTCCTCCTATTCCGCCTGAAGGGGTAAAAGTCCCGGGTGGGACTCGAACTCGAGACCTCCCCTAGCCAAACATCCCCTCCCCAAGCCCCTAAGGAATCTTGGTGGCCAACTGAGCTAGCCTAGTTGGTTACCTTTTATTACTTGCTGCATTGTGTGAGTGCCTAACTTTCTCTATATTCTGTCATCTAATCTATAGAAAGGTTTGCAGGACCCTAATACTGTGGAAGGCCCTCGTATGAAGTATATGTTAGGCCATTTACAAGGTCCAGACCATGTTGCGCCCCAACTCTATCAAAATGTGGGAATTGTTACGTCAAACCATTGATGACGCGACTCTGGATCCTCCGTTTGTTACAGAAGTCATGGAGCCTCTTCAAATCGAGCATCTAATGGATCAAATGGTTTCCGGTCTTTCTCGTGAAACACAAAGACTTGCATTGTGCGTGTGCCTTGGAAAGGTAATAAAAAGCTATTTTTTCTTTTTTTACTCGATATTTATCATCATGATTTTTTGGCGATCTCATTTACCTTTCTTTTGTGTTTTCATCTCAACGTGCTCACATTTACCTCATAGACGAACCGTTGATACAAAAGTTAGGTTGGATCTGATTTGGCCAGAATAAGTAGTTATTCGGGGTTGAGGAACCTTATTCTTGCACCAAGTGAATTTCGTTGAGAATCCCTGCACAAGGAATAAAACACGCTTTAACCTTATTGTGGGAGCGGATCCCACGATTAGCCTCTGGCGTGAGAGTAAGTATATGGTTTTAAGAGAGTAATCGAGTGTGATTATGATTTTTGTGATACCTGTATCGATGATAATCGTCCTCCTTTTATAGGCCTCATGCCCCATAGGGTTTCCCTATCTTTCGGCCCAAGTCTTATCCGACTTATCCGGGATTTGACATTATCTTGACTTGTTTAAATAAGCAGAGTATATCTCCTACTCAGTTTAGGGTTATCCTTTCCTGAAATAGCGCATAAATTGCAGGATACAACTGTATGAGACCGTGCCACAAAAGCCGCGTCCCGGACAGGTGTCTATGGTCGCGCCCCATTAGGCTAGATGGTCACGATATGGATTAAGCCCATAATAAGGATGGGCCGGGTCCGGTCCAGTCCATACTATACGTCATCATGTCTCCTAGTCTAGTAGGCGTGGCCGTGGCCAAGAGGTCGCGATTACTAGACTAAAGTCAAAAAAACTGAAGAACGTACCGCACCTGAACTGTCACGTGGGCCCCTCCTAAAAATCAGGACACTTTATCGGAGAACGTGGATAACGGATGAGGGATGGGACGAGTGGGCCCAGAGCCGTTTGACCTTCCACAAAATCCTAACCCTCCAAAAAGAATGTAGGTGACACGCGTCAATCATCTAACGAGGCACAACTACCGAAGCTGTAGTATAAATAGAGCAAGCCATCACTGTTTAGACTTCCACAGTTATCTAATTAGTCTGCCATTTTCACACACACAGCCGCACAAGCTCCCAAGATCTACGGATTTTTATTATCACATGTTAGTATACCACGCTGCTCTAGTAAACTAGGTAAAAATGGGTAGGGACACCATACAACTCGAGGACGCCGTGTCAACTATTTACCAAGAGTACCTGCTAGAATTCACATCAGAGTACTACATACCGGAAGGTCTGCATCTGGAGTTGCCTGGTCCAGAGGATAACATCGTTGATTTTCTAGAGGGAAAAAGTCAGTGTTTACATAAAAAAATTTGAGTTTGCCAACTATCGCATCCCCATCTCGCAATTCCTTTTCGATATCTTGGGATACTACCAAATCCATCTTTCGCAACTATCAGTGATAGGTGCAGCGAAAGTTAGCCATTTTGAAATCAACTGTCGTGTTTTAAACATAATACCCACCGTGAATCTATTCCGTATCTTCTACATCTCGTCCTTCAATTCTGGGTGGATGTCCTTCAGCAAAAGACCAGGGAAAAATACCCCCCAATGTTATACAAAACCTCTCGATTCTTTGAAAAATTGGAACAACCGCTTCTTTTGGGTGGACGAGAGAGTGTTTCCCACCGTCGTAGCCTGGCGCACAGCTGCCTCAAAAGATGATAGATCAGCGGCGAACACCTACTCCACGGTGGATGTGGCGACACTAGACACTCACCGTACCCCAATCCAAAAACTACCGGAGGAGCTATTATGCCTAGTGGGGTTGAGCCGGAACTACTTCTTAAATGATGACGAGTATCCCATATTTCTTAATGACAACGACCAGGGTGGGTGTGTAATAAATTATCGTCATGCTTTTTACATACACACCAATATATGCTAACGTTTACCTGTATGTTTTGCAGAAATGGATTTGTTCAACATCATCAAAGCCCAAATCCTTCCAAAGTCAAGACCGAGACCCGTCCGCGAACTGCTCATGAGGTACCGCTACTGACAGCCACCGCAAGCCGCGTGGTAAATATAAAGAATGCGCCCGAGCCCTTAACATCTTCAGAGACACCCTCTACCGTGGAGAGGTCCCCTCTGGACTTCCTGAATGAGGACGCACCCCCACTAGTGGCGCAGGGTGTTGAGACTGAGGTCCAGGGACCGACCGTGGCGGAGCAAGAGGTTCCCGTGGCATATGATGTTGCGACTGCGGAGCTTGCCCCGGAACCGGATCTAGAAAAAGAAGTAACTACCATGGGGCCTCCTGTTAACAAGAGGCGCTAGAAGAGAGACACGGGCGAGGTAGGGGCAAACGCACCGGCCAAGGTGCTAAGGAAAGACCACGATGCCGCCCGTTCTGAGCACAGTGCCTGTAAGGGCAAATCTCTGGCTGATATGGTTTTAGACGCGGAGCCCATTATTCACATTCATAAGACTCAGGACCTTTCTGTCGCTGCGCAAAGTGTTAGCGACCCGGACCCCCTTTCGTATGCTAAGCCACAACCATCCCCGAGCAAGACATTGCCTAGTAAGTGATCCAATATATGATCGCGCTTCATAAGTTTGTTTCTTTGTAGAAGTGTAACCATCTAACAAACCATATTTTTCTTGCTTTGTGAATGCAGATCTTCCAAGAAAGCGGCTATCGTAGAAGATTCAGATGCGGAGAAGTCAGCCTTCTTTACATCCATGGCTGGGTCTCCAGGAAGTATTTATCAGCCGGGGTGGGGCGTGACCAACAACTGCCGCCTAGACACCCCGGAGGCATGCCAAGACATGGTAGATCACATAGTGCCGCCTGGATACTTTTCTGAACTGCGCCACCTGCCCAACACTGAATTTTTAGGCCAATACAACATAAACCTGGCACGGCAAGTGGCTATGGGTTCCTAACTGAGGCTGAGATTCGAACAAGAGGTCCGATTACTAAAGAAAGCGACAGCCAAGATAGCCAGATAGGATCAGAGGATCCAGGCTAGGGAGGAGCATATAAAGAACTTAGAGACGTTGTTGGAAGCCGAGGCGGATATGAGGAAAGATGCGAAGGCCGAGAATATAGAACTTGTGAAGGAATTGGAAAGCCTCTGCCTCCAGTTTTCGGACCTCCAGGTTAGCAATAATCAGCTATCTTAGCAAGTGTCCACCCTCCAAGCTCAGGTCACAGGCGAGGAGAGAATAAAAGCTGCCTTTGAGGAGTTTAAAAAATACGAGGATGATCGGGTGAACTCTCGGTGTGCGAAAATGAATGCAAGGTTGGACGCACTGAGCATAGATGGGTAATTGGGCACGGATTGCGCCTAGCTGTAATGAAATGCGCTGAGTCCATGGAACTAAGGCAGGCATTTGCCAATGTTGTGTCTATGGGGATAGCCAAGGGTATGAGTGAAGGGCTGAAACATGACGTAAAGCATGGGAAGGCTAAGTTAGACTTAGCGGCTGTTGAGGCGTACGACCCTGAGGCCGACAATAAATATGTCGCGGCTCTTCATGCTCTAAAAGATTTGAAGTACCCATTAATCGACTAGCTGTAGAAACTAAAGGATGCCCCTATGGACGTAATCATGGCATCCTTACATTTGGAGAGCGATACCGAAAAAGATGCTCCATAATTTATCCGCGAGCTTCGCCCCAGCTCCTCCCAGCTCAAAATCCCTATATACCCGGAGGTACGTGACCCTAGAAACCCCTGGGCCTTCAAGGAAGAAATCTTGTTGGAGGATGCCATCGCGGCCAACATAAGCCGTGCCGAGAAGAAGAAGAAAAGCAGGGTGGTATGCCGCACCCATGGGGTCGGTTCAGCCCACCATGCCAGATCCGATGGCGTTTATACAATAACTCATTCAAAATTGATGATGTGAGAAGAAGGGTCCTGTTTTCGGCTACCAATGTTGAAAAACTGTCGTTTGTTAGAGAACTCAGAATTGCTCTTTGATGAATTATTTTCTATTTGCCAGCCCCTGTAATATGAAATACACCACTTCAGCTGCGTAGCTCATATGCTGTTTGCGTGAGTGAAGCTCGCAAGCAAGAAAGACTGATTTAATTAAGCTCAATATGAATAACCATTATTCATATCCAAGAATTTTGGACTTTCTTTCTTCTATGAATATGTATAAAGTAGAAAAATCTAGGAAATCGGCAAAAGGATGGACCCGCAACATTTTGCAAAAAAAAAATACAAAAAGTGCATATGTTTGTAAACCATAAGGACTAAACTGGTAATTAACTCTTGTAAAATTTTGATATAAACCGAAATCAATTAACCTTAAAACAAATATACGTTTGTCAACCACAGTTGCCTCATTCTTTTTTTTTGAACGACAATTTGTGGCTACATGGCCCCTAGCCTAGAATGCGTAGCGAGCCCACACAACCAGAGGCAATGGCACCCTTCTTTTTACACACGCGGGAGGAAACCCTATCGCTCTAGACAAGACTCGAACATGAGGGTAAAACCTCCGTACCATTGGACCAAATGCCCGTCGGTCACAGTTGCCTCTATCTAACAGGTTTGTTTCACTTGTCTTCTCTTGTTTTATTGTTTTTGGTAACCATGATTTAAAAGATTAATTTTGTTTTCTAGTTGATATTCTTATTATTATGTTGTTTTAGGTTATGCAATGTATTTTCACTCTTGCTTTGGGGTTTTTGTTTAAGCTTAAGACCTATTATGTTTTTGCTCAATTTTTAGGCTTATTTTCTTGTTAGCTGTTTGTTTAAGTTTGTTTTTACTAGTTGTTATACTTGGTTTATGATTCATGTTATGCGTTTCTTCGATTATACATGCTTGACTCTCTGATTGTTTTACTGACACTTGGTGATTAATTTTGATTTACAGCTTGTTAAGGAGCTCTAATCAAAGGAACAAAGCACCCTAAGGAGAAAAATGTCCAGAACTAGAAAAATATCCGATCACATACCTTTCGATATCCAGTCAGAAATCATAAAAAGGCTTCCTGTCAAATCGTTGCTTCAATTCCGTTCCGTTTCCAAACAATGGAAGTCGTTTATCGACAACCCGAAATTCATAAAAAACTACCACGTCAATCACGCAAACCCCCAACATCATCTACTTGTATGTTACGAGTTGGATACTGTCAAAAACTATACTTCCATTATTGATAACAATACTTTCCCCAAACAAAAGTTCCACTTAACCGCCCCAGAGTCCCTTCACTTATTTAGAGGCACATTTTTACTCAATTCGGTTAACGGGTTGTTATGCTTTTACGATCGTTACGGAGACGTACATCAAAACACTAAGATGGTTGTTATTTGGAATCCTATTGTTAGGAAATCTGTTGGTATTGCTATCCCTGTGCCAGAAGCGAGGTATATTGATGAGGGGTATATTGTTGTTGGTTTTGGGGTTTGTCCTGATACTAGTGACCCTAAGCTTGTTAAGATTAATCTTGATAAAATATCTAATATGTGGCTGGTTGAGGTTTTTATGTTAAGTACACGCGTTTGGAAAACTGTGTATACGGGTGCGCCTTTTAAATCAAGTGATTTGTCATGGTGTCAGGTTTTTGTAGATGGGGTTATCTATTTCCTTGCTTATGATGATGTATTTTTGGATGGCGGAGTTAGGTCTAATTTTGTTATTTCGTTTGATTTGAAGAGTGAGGAGTTTGGTGAAGTGCGTCTCTCCAAGATGTTATACATAACACTGATTAATGCTGGCCGAAGGTGCAATGAGTAGCTTGTGTTTATTGGGGTATCATTTATGCGGCGTGGCCAATGAAGGTTTGTTGGTGTGTGGAGTAGCGAAAGTGGGAAGATAATAACCAGCATTTACTAAGATATATATCTATCAAGGTTGAGGGTAACTGGATGTACAGTTTCGGTTATTGGGGTTTAGGAACAATGGTGGAGTTGATAATGATGAAGCTGGGATGCATGGAGGACAGTTATGAACCCTTGTCAGGGAATATTAATGTTAAGTTGGGGATAAATGGAGACGAGGTGCATTCTCCAGTGAGATCGTACTATGGAAACATACTTTTTTTGGTTGATGAGTCGCATTCGATTACTTCATCATAAAAGGTTGGATGTGAAGGTATCATTTCGTAAGTCTTTTTATTATTCATTTAGCTTATGTTAATAGGTATCACATATTTTGATAAGGGATGCCTCATGAGGTGGTTATTGGTTGGTTATATGCAATTCAATAAAGGAATATGAGTCATTTGTGGACCATTTTGTTTTTGCACATGATGGGTATTGGTGTTTGCAGCTGTTTCAATTTTCTGTCCCTAAAGTATGTTTTTATGCTTCGTTTGTTTGACTTTTTATTTATTTGCAAACATTTATATTTTTTTAAGATTGTCCCAACTTATGACCATCGAGCTTAAGACCAGTAGACTTAAATACAGTAGTTGAAGTCAAAGTCCTGCATTAGCCATACAGATGCTTATTTATTAGATGCTTATGTTGGAAGACTGGCCAGATCAATGTCAAAGAACATGAATAGTTTATGTCGATTAGATATACACTTAATTCACAATCTTTTCCTGTTGATTGCGTTAATTAGCTGTTGAGTGACATTGATTTAGCGAATTACCTATTGCTCCCTAGTCTATAACTGATGTGTTTAGGACTTTTGAACAATTGTTGCTCTCCTACGTCATGGCAGCCACAGTGGCTTTATATAGCTGTGTCATGTATGTTTTGGTGTTTCACATGTTTGTTTGCTGAGTCAAGCTTGAAACCACAAATTTAACAGACATTGTTGATAGCAGTAGTTTAAAGGTACCCAATAACTCTGATTATTTATACATATGCTATCGATGGGAGGTAATGCGGGTCACTTATGTCCTTTTCTTTCTTTCTCATTCTTTGGCCACACCTTTCCTATGGCCTGATTTCGTGCGCCTGTCTCCCTTGACCTTCCAAAGCAGTCATGGCACGCGTTGAGACTCGTATCCATTTCTTTGCTGTGCTGCAACTTAGCCAGCATGGTGAAGCAAGGTCTTTGACGGTCTTAGATGTTTGAAGGGGTTTTAGGATGATACAGGAATACTAATTCGTTGTTTATATACCCTCTATAAGTATCTTATATATTTGTTATGTAGACATGGAGTGCTGATGTGTAGCTTTCCCTTCAATTAATGCTACTCAAAGATTTTACTGAAGTAATCTAAATAACTGTTCATTTTGAAACCGGGGCAGAATTGTCATTTTAAAAGCCGAGTCAAACGGGTCTTCTTTGTTCAGGTTAATACTACCTTTTTCTTAAAAAGCACCAGTTAGCATAATTTTAATAGTGTAGCAATATAGAAGTAATGATAGGATGATACTCCCTGATCCTGTTGGCATTTTCATTGTCTAATGAGAATTTGTATATACTCATGTAAGGAACACGTTATCTTCTAAATTCAATCGTATTTAGCCTTTAAAGCTTAAACCAAATGTCGAGTAATTTACCTTTCTTTTTAAGCACTGTTTTTCGAAGGAACTTAGGTGGGAAATAAGAGTGATTTGAGTTGTGTGTAAGAATACAGATCTTGTGTGTTGTAATCATTTGATCGGATAAATACTTATGTTGCATAGCCCAAAAGAATGAGTGTGGTTTGGTTAAGACCAAAAGTACAACACATAATAAGTCTGATATTTATGTTAATACATTAAAATCATTAAAACAGTTGATTGAAAAAAAAAAACATGTACAAATAAAAGCCACCAAAAGTATACTCATAATCTGTTCTTCATGTATGCTCATCATGACCTAGGCTAATTATCAATGTTTTAGCAAAACCTCAATACTCTATTGTTTCTCTTCAAACTCAAACCGACCAGCAGAGAATACAACGACAACGTTGACAGCGTCCGTATAGGAATGTTTCCCATCTGGAACTGTTAGTGGGATAAACTCACCCAGAAAGCTTTTAAAAAATCACGCGTGCCTTACTAAGACCAAACAAAGCCTGTGAGTTGAAGCCACTCCCCTCTAGATAGAAACACAATCATTCAACATTTTTTTGAGTTGAAAGACATTCAAACCATAAAATAGTTAAGAGACATTCAAACCATCTTATAATGTCAAGTTGAAGAACGAAAAAGCAAACCATCTAGTCTCCATGCCCACAAACTCCTCTTCCCATTTGGTTCCGACTTCCGAGCTCACTCCCATTAAACCTGGCCAAACCCGCTCTACTCGGTTAAACCCGGCGATACCCGGTTAAACCCGGCCATACCCGGTTAAACCCGGACAAACCCGGTTAAACCCGGCCAAACCCTGTCATACCCGGTTAAACCCAGCCAAACCCGGTTATACCCAGCCAAACCCGGTTAAACACGGCCAAACCCGTTCTTATCCGGTTAAACCCGACCAAACCCGTCCATAACAGATGTGAAATGAAATGTAGAAACAATGTAGATGATAGGATACTTGACTAGTCTATCAAACACATTCATCAATGAACGTCACTAGTAGGCACTAACACACGCACTCCTAAAGAAGTGGCCTTGTTGAGAATGAACGAGCAAAAATAATCACAAACAAGCAACAGTAAGAAATAAAATAAGGGACTTGAGAAAACAGACACATGACAATGACCATGTCTTTTTAATGACAATGACCATGTCTTTTATTTTTTCTGGGTAAATGGTTACCACTCCCGGAAAATATATGGTTAACCAATGACCGGATTTGTAATAAAATAAAGTCAAACTTTATACTGCTAAAACAATTTTCCATTCATATTCACAACACGGACTACAATCATGCATCATTTTCCCCAAACAAAGGGTACTCAAAATTTCCCCCAAAAGCAAAGTAGCTTAAGCAAAAAGCTTCATGTAAGTTTTGGTGTTTCACATGTTTGTTTGCTTTTTCAAATAGTAGTAAAACACACATATTCTATTAGCAGTGAGTCAAGCTTGAAACCACGGATTTAACACACTTTGTTGATAGCAGTGGTGTAAAAGTACCAAATAACTCTTGATTTACTTGTAAATGTTCTATCTATGGAGGTGATGCAGGTCACTAAGGTCCTATTCTTTCTTGCTCCACCATTTCCTTTTGGTTGCCCACAAGAGCCTATCCTCTGGCCTGATTTCGATGCCCTCTCCCCTGACCACAAGAGACAGAGAGATACATTCTACTGTACCCATTTCAACCTACACAAACCCAGCTGATACCCAATCGCTTTTTGTCCCAGTCTATGTGGCAAGTCAAAGGCATTCAACTGAGACTCATCGCATATCTTTGCTGTGCTGCAACTTAGCCAGCGTGATATTTAATCACTTGAAGTATCTTATCTTTTCGCCATGTAGACATGTAGATGTGTAGATTTTCCTTCGATTAATGCTATATATTGACGGTTAAGATACCGATATGATTAAGACAAGACGCCACCAAACACGAAGACAATATATCATCTTTAGATTAAGTGTATCCAATCATGAGTTTTACTTTGACTCTTAAGATATCAAGCTAGTAGCAGAATCTACAATGTTGGACATGTGGCTTGACTGTAAAAGATCAAGCACCCACAGCCAAACATCCAAATCTTGGACTAAGACTAACACACAAAAACGGTCTTTCACTTGCTTGCAAATCAGATCTGTCTTGATACTTGGAGCTCTCAAACGCAGAAAACAACCCATGAGGAGATGGTCTGACTCTAGCCACTTATCATACCAAAAAAAAAAACAAGTAATTACAAGTTTATCAATGGCAGCCCCTGCACTCACCATGCTATCCCAGACATCATCTTTTAGGCCTGAACTCACATCATCTATCAAACCACCTTAATTAAATACAAAGCAGTGGATTTTGCGTGGCATAACAGGGCCATTTTCATTCCCTTCAAGTGCTTGTTAGGAGCCGCTTCTTATAGAAGGTCAACTGACTAATGCTAATTGCAGTGAGGGAGGAGGTGGTAGTAGTAGAGGTCTGTAGTCTTTTGCTATATACGGAGGTAATCTTATGCATAACGAGAGTTTACATATCCAAATGTCTAACACATCTTACCAACTGTCAAAAAGATTGTTGCATTTGATGCTCACAAATTATATGAAATTCGTCATGAATAGTCGGTAATGTTAGAAACTAACAAATAACACAAACATGGCTAATCCTGGTAACATAAGCTAAACTGGTAACATAACAAGCTTAGGGTGACTAGTATCAAGACAATCTCAAAACCAACTATAGTACGATATGTCGATCTTTGACGCTTTAGGGATAACAATACCAACAAATTTCCTAACCATATGGGACTTCCAAATAACAGCCAACGTCCCTTGTTCTCGAATCTAATCTCGCGAAACCCCTGCAAAAGGTGAAATTCGTAATTCGTCTCTTGATAAGCTAAGGGATTCGGTGGCAGTTAATGTGTCTGTTGATAAGCTAAGGCCCAAATATTTATTGGTAACAAATACGGAGTAAGGAGTTACTACTTACTACTAAGTTAAAAGTTAGTTGGCATGCTAATTTAAGTTCTCACCCTTTTTTTAACCGACTAGTAACAGAAAAAAAGTTAAACGTAGCTTAAGAGGCTATGTCTATGCTTTTCCGACATGCATAATTTGTTTATAACTTACTAGTACATCATTCACCTTTAACATAACTGTTACGTATGTACTGAGGTTCACATAGAAAAATCGGATCATTATGAATTTATGATAGCGTGGCAGGTCCAGTCTCGACTGCAGGGAAACAACTACAAGTTACGAGCAAGCATCTAAGGAGGTCTTCTAGGACTTTAGTGGCTCCAAGATGGCCTAATAGTTACGTTGTTCATCAATTACATCACGATGTTCATCAGCTAGATCACGTTATTCATCAGTTTTCTTTTTGAAGAACTTTTTTTTATCACAATGTTCATTATTTTCTTTGATGAAGAACATCATAATGTTTATTAGTTAAATCACAATGTTCATCACTTTTCTTTTTAAAGAACTTTGTTTTTTTTTTCACAATGTGCATAAGTTAGTTGTTTATCAATAAAACAAGTTGTTTATAATAGACATTGGTTATCAAATAGAATTGTTTATAATTATTTAAACGCATTAAATAAAAAATTAAAGTTTATAATCTTGTAGGAGAAACACCCAATAACATTTATTTCCCCGCCCATGTTTAACCTTAAATAGTCGTTAGTCCTCATTCATTGTTTTTAGCTAAAAACTTGTAATCTACTCTCAATTCTCTCTGTAACATTCCACCAACATAATCCAATAACAAATCCCTTTCTTAACACTGTTTCGAATCATGTTCTTAGATCTTTTGATTCCTGATTTAGTGTTTTGATCATTAACCATATCTATCCCTGTTCCTATTTGTACATTACAATTGGTAATCAGAGCCTCTTTCCTGGCAAGAAGAAGCTCCAAAGTCAGCCATCTGATTCTGTTAAGAAAAGTGGTTAGAAGGTTTGTTAGAGCAGTTACAACAGAATTCAGTTACAGAAAGATCAAAAATGGGGGTACAGATCTGCATTGATGAAGTACATCTGGTGTAACGCTGATAATCCTAATGTTTAGATGAACAAACTAAAGAATTCAATAAACAGGTCATTGATTCAGCCTGGCAGTATACAAGCCACTTTCCACAATCTTCTTTACAGAATGTGTACCGTGCAACAAGATTACTTAAAGAATGATATTGAAAGACTTAAAACTGGAAGGATCTAGTAATTGTGGTCAATAGACAATTTCCGTTTGGTAGTGCTTACAAAACTAGAATTCCCCAAGTACTCGTGGATGTTGATGATAAGAATCTTTGTATAGAACCCAACAGTTCTTTAGAGTTGAACGTAGTTGATGATTCTTAATAAAGTTAAATTAGCATCTATTCATTTTTATTGATAGTGCATTTGATTTGGCACCAACAATTTGAAAAGATTAATGGGGATGCAGATTAAGTTGGTAGGATTATAAAGAAGCTTTGTTACAAAGATTTGATACTGAATTTGAAGATCCTTTATCTGAGCTTAAGAACCTAAAGTGTGATTCCTTCTGTCCCAAAGTATCATGAAAGGTTTTGAACTATTGCTGACAACAAGGGTGGAAATTACCTGAGTTATGCATAGTTTGTTTTGTGGGAATGCCATCAGTCTATTTCATTGCCTGTTAGTAATGGTTCAAACCTAAGTCTCTTTCTGATACAGCTAGTTTGTGTAAGTTGCAAGAGCTACACTAGCTGCCACAAGCTAGCAGAGTCCATATTACCTAAGCCAAGCACTGGGAATGGTAATTTTGGGAACAGTAGGATATGTTTTGCACCAAGGAAATCAAGACTAACCACTTAGATTATGCCTGCTAATAAAACAATACCCAAAGAATCCTAATCCTGCTAGGAAGTACTGTCTTCAAAAGGAAATTTGATGATAAAATAGCCAAAGGATTGTGTTTCCACTGTGAACAAAAGTTTGTGGCCAGGCCAACAAATGTAGTGTCAACTTTTGCTTTAGAACTAATCATTGATCCTGTCCTCAAATGGAAATGTTTTTGATGAAGGGAGGGGAGGAGGAATTTGTATGCCAGAAGTGTCAAATGAAGAAATTCCCCAAATCTCATCTCTATGCTTTGACTGAAATCACAATTATAGAACAATAGGATACTTGGTCCATTATGGAAAGCAAAAAGATACATATTCCTCTCATTGATTCAGGAAGTAACCCATAATTATTTGGGATGTGTTTATGGCCAAAAAGTTTAGGATGTCAATCAGGAAGATTAATCCCTATGCAAATTTCTGTGGCTGGATGGTAATAAGTTGACCAGATGACAAGTGTGTGTAAAGGATTCCCAGTTGGTTTATTACTTGTGGCAAGATACACTACTGATGTCCATGTTAGTTAACCATTAGGTAGGCTGCTAATGGTTTTAGGGAGTACAGTGGTTGGCCACATTGGGAGATATCATGTGGAAATTTACTCCCTTTAGATGCATTAGTTTTTAATATGAAAGGAGACAATTTGCTTTGAGATGAACCACACGTCCTACCTATGCAAAGTATTCTGGAAAGAACTAACCAAACATGTGACTCAAAAAGGCTGCCAATATGTCCTCTAGAATGAACCTTTGTGTGCCTATGCAACTTCTGTATTCCCTCTGATGTTACTAATAAGCCAGTTGTTTTGGGATAACTGAAAGTCAAGCTTTAAAGGAGTTTATTAGAAGAAATTGAAGAAGTCTTTGCCTGCCTACTGTTTTACCTCTACAAAGACATCAATAGATCATAAGAGTCCTCTTCAAAGAAGGAGCTGTTTCCTGACAACATCAGGCCTTATCGGCATCCACAAACTCAAAGGTATGCTATAGAGACAATGGAGCAAGAATTGTTGTATTCCAAGGTAATCAGGCCAAGCAACAGCCCTTCTCTCACCTATTGTGATTGGTAAAAAAGAAAGATGGAACATGAGGATGAGTAATGACTATAGGACAGCTGAACAGTAACCAATAACGATAAGTTCCCCACATACACTGATAGAAGAATTATAGATAGCACTCCATTTGTCCAAATTGTTTTCTAAAGCTGATCTAAGAACAGGGTACCACCAAATTAGAATAGTGAGGAAGATATACCAACAACAGCATATAGGACTCCATGAAGGCCATTATGAGTTCATGTGGTGATGGCCATTATGGACTCACAAATGCCCCCTCTACCTATTTTCAATCGTCTGTTGAATCAGGTATTCAAACCATCCTTTTGAAATTACCTTAGGGTAGCTTGTTTAGAGTATTAGGGGGTAAGGAGACTGACAAAGATTATTGATAAGTGATGGTTGCGTTTATTATAATGCAATCAAATCATTACTCAATACAATAATCCAAACATTCCTCACTATTTTGAGGGTAATACAACACTATTAGCCTTAAAATTATTTCTTTTATCTCATCCTAGTTTTCTCGACCCCACTCTTCCTCAGGATACTTCTTTGTTTCATTTTCAATCTTCAAAACCCTGCGTAACTTCTCCATTAAGAATCCTCAAAACACTTTTTGTCAACTCACGATACGTTAAAAACTGCTACATGATTGACACATACCAGATGAAAGCATTTTTTATCTAATGCTCTAGTAAAAATGTTAATCTAACGAGATAAAAAAATGTTGGCGATCTGTGTTGGGGTCGACCTGACCCGTTTTGACTTGGACCCATGTTGACAGTTACCCAAATTGTCTGTCTTTTCACCTCTAAATTCTAGTACAAGTTCATAGTCAAAAAACGCCTACATCATAAAGTGTTTTCTAAGCTGGATCTAAGATCAGGGTACCACCAAATTAGAATGAGTGAGGAAGATATACCAAAAACATTTGGACTCATGGTGATGCCATTTGGACTCACAAATGCCCCTTCCACCTTTCAATCTCTGATGAATCAGGTATTCAAACCATTCCTCAGGAAATTTACCTAAGTGTTTTTTGATGACATCCTGGTTTATAGTACCAGTGTGGAGGAACATTTGTTGCACCTAAGGTCCATATTGATAGTGATGAGGGAAAACACTCTATTTGCCAAACAAAGCAAGTGTGTCTTTGGTACTTCTCAGGTTGAGTATTTGGGGCATATTATATCAGACTTAGGAGTTGCTACTGATCCAACCAAAATAGGTGCTATGATGGATTGGCCTACTCCATCTAATATAAAGCAACTAAGAGGATTTATGGGATTGACTGGGTATTACAGAAGGTTTGTAAGAAATTATGCTCAAATTGGCCGGCCTTTGATTGCTTTAATGAAGAAAAATGCCTTTCAGTGGTCTCCTCAAGCTGATTGGCATTCCAAGCCTTAAAGAAAGCTATGACTCAAGCACCAGTTCTGCAATTACCAAATTTCAATGTACCCTTTGTGGTTGAAACTGATGCCTCGGGTATTGGAATTGGTGATGTGTTACAACAAAATGGACATCCAGTTGCCTATCTGCCTATCTTAGCAAAACACTAGCTCCCAAACACCACTCTTTGTCTGCCTATGAAAAAGAATTACTGGCTGTCATTATGGCTTTGGATAGGTGGAGAGGTTATCTATTAGACAGGCACTTTCAAATTAAAACTGACCATTTCAGCCTAAAATACTTCTTAGATCAAAGGATCACTACTCCCTTTCAGTCTAAGTGGTTGCCCAAACTACTTGGCTATGACTATGAAATTTTATATAAGAAAGGAAAAGAGAATCAGGCTGCTGATGCTTTGTCAAGAACAGCTCATGGAGGAGAGTTGTCTACCATGGTGGTGTCTACCATTTTCTCTGGTTTAATGGAGGAAGTGCATAAGAGTTGTGAAGAAGACAATCATTTGCAAAAGATTGTTAAGAAGATAGAAGAGGGAAAGGCTGATCTATCTAAGTATTCATGGTCTGTTGGTCAGCTAAGAAGAAAAGGGAAACTCATGGTGGGAGCTAATGATGAGATTAGAAGGAAATTGGTGGACCACTTCCATAGTTCAGCTGAGGGAGGTCATTCAGGAGTGGTGGCTACTACCCAAAGGTTGAAAAACTGGTTCTATTGGAAAGGTATGAGGAAAACTGTCAAACAAAGAGTCAGTCAGTGTGATATTTGCCATAGAAACAAGGCTGATTTGGCTGCTTATCCTGGATTACTTCAACCCCTACCCATCCCTCATAAGATTTGGGTAGATATTTCCATGGATTTCATTGATGGGTTACCTATGTCTAATGGGAAGACTGTGATCATGGTAATAGTGGACAGATTGAGTAAGTATGCACATTTCATTCCAATGTCACATCCTTACTCTGCAACTCAGGTGGCTCAAGTGTTTTTGGATAATGTTTATAAATTACATGGGTTGCCTAAGACTATAATCAGTGATAGGGACAAAGTTTTTACTAGTCTCTTTTGGAAATCTCTCTTTAAGATACTCAAGGTAGAGTTGAAAATGTCAAGTGCTTACCATCCACAGACTGATGGTCAAACAGAAGCTGTGAACAAAACCTTGGAGTGCTATTTGAGATGTATGACAGGTGAGACACCCAAGGAATGGACAAAGTGGCTACCATTGGCAGAGTTTTGGTATAACACCAAGTTCCATACTTCAGCTAATACCACACCCTTTGAGATTGTGTATGGCCAAACACCCCCTCAGTATGTTACTTATGAGGTAGGGGAGTGTAATGTGGAAGCAGTGGATAGAACCTTGGTGGCTAGAGATCAGGCAATCAAGTTACTTCAATTTTACTTACAGCGGGCTCAGGATAGGATGAAGACAATGGCTGACAAGAAAAGATCAGATAGAGAATTTGCAGAAGGAGAGTGGGTATACTTGAAGTTACAACCTTATAGGCAACTCTCAGTAAGGCAAAGTGTTCAACACAAGTTATCTGCTAAGTACCATGGTCCTTTTAAGGTGCTAAAAAAGGTGGGAAGTGTGGCATACAAGCTGGAGTTGCCTGCTTCTGCTCAAGTTCATGATGTGTTTCATGTGTCACAGCTGAAGAAATGCAAAAACAAAGAAACTGTAATGGGAAGTTTTCCTCAATGTGGTACTGATGGATTGATTGCGGTGACCCCAATTGCTGTACTAGACAGAAGAATGGTAAAGAAAAGGAACAGAGTTGCAGTAGACTTGTTAATTCAGTGGGCTAATCATGTTGCAGAAGACGCAACCTGGGAACCTTATGAAGAAATTCAAAAGAGATTCCCTGACTTTGCTATAGATCCTTGAGGACAAGGATAATGAGAAGGGGAGAGTATTGTTAGCAGCACAATTACTCAGTACACGTGTCATTCAGATAGAGGGTCATTTCATGCATCTTGACTAGTCAACAACCCATAACTGTTTTTCCCGCCCATTTTACCTTTAAATAGTCGTTAGTCCTCATTCATTGTTTTTAGCTAAAAACTTGTAATCTTCTCTCAATTCTCTCTGTAACATTCCACCATCATAATCCAATAACAAATCCCTTTCTTAACACTGTTTCGAATCATGTTCTTGATCTTTGATTCCTGATTTGTGTTTTGATCATTACCATTCTATCCCTGTTACTATTTGTACATTACAAATAGACATTGGTTATCAAATAGAATTGTTTATAATTAATTAAACGCATTAAATAAAAAATTAAAGTTTATAATCTTGTAGGAGAAAACTTGTGTATTACTCGTAAAACCGGGCTAGTCAAACAAAACTCTTATAGCCACCAACATCTTCTCTACCACACTAGGTGACGTCATCAATTAACTCATATCTTTTTATTTAAAATCTTAATTTGGGTTTGTTTGTTTGATTGATTAATTAGTTGTTACTATTTGGATTTAATAAACTAGGTAACCAGTTTAGCTACGAGTACGGAATGGATCTAGTTTTAGCACATAGATTAACACATAATAAAAGGGAAGAAAACTAACCTCTTGCCTTTGATCCTGAAAACGAGTTAGCGGTTAAATTACCGCCTCTACGGTTGCTCACACAATCACGTCAACGGAAAACGCCAAGCTGTCTAGACTTGACTTCACGAACCAAACACCACGTGTAATAACCGATTACCAAACGCACCCTTGTGAGCTTCTTGCAATCGAAAACCAAACACCCTTGAAGCGAAAATCACAAAACCCTAATTAGGGTTTTGCTCTAATCCGGTTGATCCGAAATCAATAAAACCGAAAACCCTTAAATGGGTTTTGTGTACCGTCGAGCTAGGAGAACACCAACAAACACCTTGTGTTTGATCTTGAATCGCCAAACAAGGAAAACAAGAAAAACCAAAAACCTTAAAAGGTTTTGGATCAAATTCGGTTGAGAGGAAGAACCGAAAATCCCTAAAAGGGTTTCCAGGGTTTCAATTAGGGTTTTTGGGAGAGAGGGGAACGCCGAAAATCTCAAATGATTATTTAGGGATTTGATTGAATGACTATGAGGCTTAGGGTATATGTTTATATAGGCACAATATCCTAATCCTTATCAAACAAGGAAAACACATTGTTTCCTTTTCCCCCTCTACTTAGCCGACCCAAACACCCCTTCTAGAACCTTAGGGGTAATCGGCCAAACAATGGGCCCCTTGTAGTTCGGGTTTTGTCCGGTTTAGTCCCTCGGTTTTATATTTAATATATCCGTTAAATTAGTTAAACAACTAACGTAATTAACGACTATTTAAATACTTATATCATGAAGTAATAAAATGAATTCTTTGTGTATTAATGTGTGTGCCCCCAATAGGCTCACGTCTTTCTAATGTATTTAACGCGGATCCAACTATCATATTCCAACAGCTCCCACTTGGAAGTTGGAGTAGCAGATTGCATCAATACTGACAATGGAAACGTCTAGCAACACTCGCACTTGCCTTTAAATTAGAAATACTTGAGATAAAGTTTCAGGAACAATCTCAGCTTATTATGGTTATGTATTTCTTGCTATTATCATCCATTTGCTCTAGATATTGTTAAACCATGGATATGGATCCTAACTTATTCCATATAGTTCAACATTATGTTTCTCGTTATAGAAATAATTTAAATTTACCAAATGTAATTAAGAATCATCTTAAATTACCCTTACGGCACGGCCATGCAATTATCTGATTAATTCTGGAGAGGGCCCATGGTATCTTTATGCACATATCAAGTGGAGGAACAAATTCTTTGTTGACTACAAGTGTTGTGGATGCTGCTTCACATCACTTCCAAGAATAGCCTTTATAACTACCTTATTCAGGATAGCGTTTGACTTATACTAAAAAAGTGATATCCACACATATAGAACTTGTTTGTATCTCAAGTCTAAGGATGACTTATTAAAACCATTTTTGATATATTACTCATGACGAGGATCCAAAAGTAAATATTCGAAGGTTGGGGCATCCAATATGCATCCCTTATGAATACACATGAGTTTGGCGGGAACAATCCATATATTCAAAGAATATAACCAACACTCACATTTGCCTTATGTGACAATATTCTCATATTGTTAACCGGCAATGGACATATTTAGAATGATAAATCATTCATGGATTAAACATGCAAATATAGAATAACAGTTATTATATGAATAAAAACAAATACTAATTATCTTTATTCATCAGAAAATAAAAACTGTCTTACAATTCCAAATTATCCAAGTACTAATAAAACACAGATTTACATGAGACTACCAGCTGGTATCATTCCTATTTTCTTAGTCAATTTAGAATGCTTAGGAAATGCCAAAGCCTTCGTCAAAGGGTCAGCTAGGTTGTCATATGTGTCAACTTTTTCTATCCTCACATCACCCATTTCTATGGTTTCTCGAAGATAGTGTACTTTTGCGCAAAAATGTTAGTGACTCCATGATCTTTCGCTATTGTTATGGCTCCAGTATTATCACAATACATATTTATGGGTTCTTCAATTATGGGAACAACACCAAGCCCATAAATGAATTTGCAAATCCATACAGCCTCATCCGATACGTCAAAGGCAACGATATATTCAGCATCTGTAGACGAGGTTGCAAAAATACTTTGCTTTGTGCTTTTCTAGTCAACAGCACCTCCATTTAAAACAAATACATATCCAATCTGAGACTTGAGGTCGTCAGCATCCGTCAGATATCCAACATCATTGTAGCAAGAAACCTTAAGCTCTTGTTTCGTATCACCTCTTTAAACAAGAAACATATCTTTAGTATTGCGAAGATACTTCAGAATGTTCTTAACAGTAGTCCAGTGAGGTTCACCTAGATTCTGTTGAAATCGACTTGTCATGTTCAGAGCAAACGCAACATCAAGACGAGTACATCTCACAACATACATAATTGATCCAACAGCCGAGGCGTATGGGATATTTTGCATGCGTTGTATTTTAGCAGGTGTTGAAGCACCTTGAATTTGACTCAACTTAAGCTTTTCTTGCATTGGGATAGTTCCACGTTTGGAATTTTTCATGAAATATCTTTTCAAGATTTTCTTAATGTAAGCACTTTGACATAAATAAATTAACCGCTTTGATCTATCTTGGTAGATCTTGATTCCAAGAATATATGCAGCTTCTCCTAGATCTTTCATGACAAAACATCTTTCAAGATAGGATTTAACATCTTGTAAATTTAGAATATTGTTTTCCATGATCAATATGTCGTCGACATACAAAGGAAAGTGACATAACTCCCACTAGCTTTCATATATACACATGGCTCATCACGATTTCGACTGAATCCAAATTTCTTAATTTCATCATCAAATTGTTTATTCCATTGCCTAGAAGCTTGCTTAAGTCCATAAATGGAACGCTTAAGCTTGCATAATCGGTTAGGATATTTTTGATTAACAAAACCTTTATGTTGCTCCATGTACACCTCTTCATTGAGATATCTATTGAGGAAGGCAGTTTTGACATCCATTTGCCAAATCTCATAGTCATAAAACGCAGCTATGGCTATAAGAATCCTAATAGCTCTAATGTCTGCTACAGGAGAGAAGGTTTCTTCATAATTAATCCTTGGGGTTTGAGTGAAGCCCTTCGCCACTAGATGAGCTTTATAGGTATGTACTGGTCCATCCATGTCGGTCTTCTTTTTGAAGAGCTATTTGTGACCAACGGTTTTGCCGTTAGGAGGAAGATCAACTAACTCCCAGACTTCGTGTCTCTCCATTGGATTCACTTCACATTTCATAACATTAAGCCATTGTCGATTCAGGAACCAAAAAGCGGAATTATAGAAACGAGATCACCAAGTCTAACTCATGTTCCTCAGCATCGACGTATAAACATAATCAATCTGTGGGACGGCGTGTCCTAGTGGACCTACGAATGGGATTGATATCAGTTTGAGGTTCATCAATTTCTTGATCATCCTCTTCATGATGTAAGCTAGTGTCTATAGAAGGATGCGTATCTTCTTCTTGAATAATTTTAAGATCTTCTAGACTCCCACTTGCTTCTTGAGTTATAAGACTATTCTCAAGGAATTCAGCATTCCGAGCAACAAAGACTTTGTTCTTGGGTGGGTAGTAGAAAGAATATCCCATCATTTCCTTTGGGTATCCTACAAAGATACACTTAATAGATCTGGGTTCCAGTTTGTCAGGTTTGGTAAGTGTATCACGCTTAACAAGTGCCTCACAACCCTAGACTTTTAAATAAGGCAACTTAGGGGCTTGCCCATGCCATACTTCATATGGTGTCTTATCAACCTTCTTAGTTGGAACCATGTTGAGAATGCGTGCAGCAGACTCAAGGGCATAATCTCAAAAGAACTTTGGAAGAGTAGTTTGACTCATCATGGAGCGAACCATGTGTAGCAGTGTTTGATTTCTCCTCTCCGACACACCATTAAATTATGGCGTGTAAGGAGGAGTTCGATGGGCAATAATCGTTCGATGGGCAATAATCCCATGCTCCTTTAGATGATCCAAAAACTCTTGACTCATATATTCACCTCCACGATCAGAACGTAGTGACTTAATGGTCTTCCCGAGTTGGTTTTCTACTTCCTTTTGAAACACTTTGAAAGTTTCAAACACTTCATGTTTATGTTTAAGCAAGTAAACATAACCATAACGACTAAAGTCGTCAGTAAAAGTGACGAACTAGCTACCTCCTTGTCTTGACATAATCTTAAATGGACCACATACATCGGTGTGGATTAGTCCAAGTAGATCTTTAGCCCTTTTCACTTGATGTGAATAAGGTTTTCTTACCATCTTTCTAGACATACAGGAAACACACTTTTCAAAAGACTTAATGTCAGTTGAATCGAGAAGTCCATTATGTTGTAACTTCTCCATGCGTTTCTTGTTAATGTGTCTAAGACGACAGTACCACAAGAGAGTAGAGTCCAAGTTAAGCTTGGCTCTTTTATTGCTAATTGCATACATAGAACTATCATTTGTATTAGAAGAAGACAAATCAATTTCATAAATATCATCCCGTGGGACAACGTAAAAATAAACCAAATTATTTCTAGAAACTAAAATTGAATTATCATTCTCAAAGCGTTTAACAAAACCATCCTTGTACAAACGTGAAACTGAAATGGTGCCTCTTGTAATAGAGGGAGCATAATGTCAATTGTGTAAAATTAAAACATGTCCACTAGGAAGACACAAGTGAAATTATCCAATATCTTTAACTGTTGCACAATGACCATCGCCCACGTACAGACTTAAAGCTCCTGGCTTCAGTTTCCTACTTCCCCTGAGACCTTGAGTAGTAATACAGATATGAGTACCACAACTCGTATCATAAACCCAAGATGTAGTAGGAAAAGAGTAGAGTTCTATGGTGAAAATACCTGAAGTGCTAGCTCCTTGAGATAGCTTCTTCTTTTTCATCAACTCGATGAGATAAACGGGACAATTCCTTATCCAATGACCTACTTCACCACATTGGTGGCAGATCGCGTCCTTTGCTGGATTATCCTTCTTGGGTGTTGGAGGATTCTTGGGTTTGGGAGCAAAAGATGGCGCATGCATAAGTGCATTGCCCATCTTTGCTTTGCCTTTCCCTTGATTCCCCTTAGCAGCCTTATGCGATTTTTTTGGTTTTTCTGGACCCTTCCTGCTCTTATTACATGAAGTGCAGGTGCAGCTTCTCTTGGTGGAAGAGTTTTCTCATGTAGCTTTAGCATAGCGTGCAACTCAGTCACGGTCTTCCCCATGCTATGCATGTTATAATTTTGCACAAAACCATCATATTCCTTTCTCAGAGAGACCAAGATAAGGCTTACTGAAAGGTTTTGAGTCATGACATGACCGAGACGTTCTAAGTTGTCTATATAAATCTTTATTTTGAGAACGTAAGAGCTTACAGACTGTCCTTCTTCCTGTTTGCACGCGTAAAATTCTCTCACGGTCTGAAGAAGTTCCTAATCTGCCTGTTGTGCATACAATGTTTTCAGTTCCTTTAGCATATCATATGCACCAAGTTGTTCTAGATTCTTTTGGATATCTGGATCCATGATCATAAGCATAAGACCAACAATTTCCTTCAAAGCCTTGACCCATGCATTGTGGGTGTTAAGGACATCCGGAGGAAATACTTGTCCAGCAGGTGGATCTTGCATAGCAGGTATTGGCTGCTCCAAGAATGGTAACTTGTCCTCAACAAATAGCACAATCCGAAGATTGTGGTACCATTCCATGAAGTCGAGTCCAATTAATTTTTGTTTTTCAAAAAATGTCATGAATAACGAAATGTTTACTACAATGGTAGTCATCTACATTTAGAAAAAGTTTAAATTTATTAGTATTTTTGATAATTAAATTCTAAATAGAATTAACTACCCAATTAATTTACTAATTAAGACTAAGATCCGGCTTGACCTCCCACTTATTACCAAAGGTCTGACCAATGAGTAAACAAGTAGGGCAGGAGGTAAGCGATGAGCGTTAATTGCATTTGATACAACTCTTAGATTTATGAGACTTGTCATAACATTAGTAATCATACAATAATGTTACGAGTATGTTTAGTTCCCACTAAGCAAGAACGCGCAAAAATAGCCATAGGTCTAACCAATGAACCAAATTTGCCATGGGTTGGAATGACCCTAAGGTTTGACCAAAGAGGCGAAGCCAAAACCATGTGTTCTTGGTTGGCTAGCATAGACTTAAAATTTTCATATGGGTATTCACATAAATGTGTTAAAAGCATGTACAAAGAGGCATGCAAAACAACGTTGTAACACTTATTTTTAAAAACTTTTATTGTCGACATTGTAGTAATACATTGGTTCACGGTAACTCCAATCGAACGCACAAAGAAGCGGAGAACCAGGTCAGCATGAAGCTTATTAAAAACAACGATTCTTTAGGAATGTCCGCCTTAAAGTTATATTATAGTTTGTTCTAGTGGATCAGCCGTACTTTCCAATATTTATAATGTCCAGTTTTTAATTAATCAAGAAATCAAGTTTCATAGTTTAGGGTCTTATTAATTTTCAAAAGCAAGTTTTCCACGAAACAAATAGCAGGTCACAATGAACATGTATTAGGCGTGTAACTAATAGACCGGTTTTAATATCATCTTTCTCTTTAAGTATTAGTCTGTATTGCATACATATTAGGTGTGTAAACAAGTAAACATATTCATATAAGCAAAACTAATACTAAAGATGACATTAAATGAACAAGTAAATATGTAATATTCTGAGTCTTCAAGTGAGTCTTCCCCAATTGGAGAACCATAAGACCCTCACTAGGTTTTCATCAATGTGTCTAGATCGCCCCATTCATCACAAAAGTGATTGAGTATGTCTTATGGTCTAAAAAGAAAACAGAATCAGACTAAATATTTAAAATATCTAGTTTCCAAAAAATAAAAGATTTTATTATCTTAAATAAAAATCAACATCTTTTAGATATATAGTGTGATTATCATAATAACAAAGAAACTAATCTACTAAATTAACAATTTAATTTTGATTCATTTTTAACCTATATTAACAATTAATAGTTTTCAAGATCCAGATCTTACATATTTTATTAATTATGGCAAGGATTTGAATAATCTTTGTCATATTCGCAAGAAAACAATGAATAAAATATTAAAACGCAGCAGATCAAGCATATGAATTAATATTAGGCATGTAAAGTAGGCGTGAATATTAAATCAAATTGTGTAACCCGAATGCCAAAACAACCTGGCTCTGATACCACTATTTGGATTTAATAAACTAGGTAACCAGTTTAGCTACGAGTACGCAGCAGAATGGATCTAGTTTTAGCATATAGATTAACACATAATAAAAGGGAAGAAAACTAACCTCTTGCCTTCGATCCTGAAAACGAGTTAACCGTTAAATTACCGCCTTTACGGTTGCTCACACAATCACATCAATAAAAAACGCCAAGCTGTCTAGACTTGACTTCATGAACCAAACACCACGTGTAATAACCAATTACCAAACGCACCCTTGTGAGCTTCTTGCAATCAAAAACTAAACACCCTTGAAGTCTTAAACCGAAAATCACAAAACCCTAATTAGGGTTTGCTCTAATTCGGTTGATCCGAAATCAATAAAACCGAAAACCTTTAAATGGGTTTTGTGTACCGTCGAGCTAGGAAAACACCAACAAACACCTTGTGTTTGATCTTGAATCGCCAAACAAGGAAAAAAAGAAAAACCAAAAACCTTAAAAGGTTTTAGATCAAATTCGGTTGAGAGGAAGAACAAAAAATCCCTAACAGGGTTTCTAGGGTTTTGGTTAGGGTTTTTGGAAGAGAGGGGAGCACCGAAAATCTCAAGTGATTATTTAGGGATTTGATTGAATGACTAATGAGGCTTAGGGTATGTGTTTGTATAGGCACAATACCCTAATCCTTATCATACAAGGAAAACACATTGTTTTCTTTTCCCCCTCTACTTAGCCGACCCAAACACCCCTTCTAGAACCTTAGGGGTAATCGGCCAAACAATGGGCCCCTTGTGGTTCAGGTTTTGTCAGGTTTAGTCCATCGGTTTTATATTTAATATATCCATTAAATTAGTTACACAACTAACGTAATTAATGACTATTTAAATATTTATATCGTGAAGTAATAAAACGTATTCTTCGTGTATTAACGTGTGTGCCCCCAATAGGCTCACGTATTTCTAATGTATTTAACGCGGATCCAACTACCATATTCCAATAGTTACTGTTATTCTTATTAACAAATATTATTTAATGATTTGCATATTCAAGGATTCACATATAAAAGGATTTACTAGTTGTTTTATATTAACATGTGCATGATTCTTGTTAATAAAAATATAATCATACGTGTTAATAGTTTATGCGTTTCTTCAGTTATATGTGCATGGCTCTCTGAATGTTACTGACACTTGGTGATTAATTTTATCTACAACTTGCTTTTTAAGGAACTCTTTGATCTAATTCAGGAACAAAGCACCCCTACTTGTAGAAAATCCTAAAATTCAAAACCTTTCACCAAAATTAGAAAAATGTCTCATCACATACCGTTCGATACCCAATCAGAAATCATGAAAAGGCTTCCTGTCAAATCACTAGTTCAATTTTGTTTCGTTATGAAACAATAGAAGTCTCTTGTCAACAGCCCAGAATTCATAAAATACTACCACGTCAATCACACAAACCCCCAACATCATCTACTTGTAAGTTACGAGTTAGACAACGTCCAAACATATACTTCGATTATCGATAACGATACTTTCTCCAGACAAAAGTTTCCCTTAACCTGTTAGGATTTTACATCTATTAACCATTTAATATCATGAGTACGCAGATGAAAGTAAAACACGTATAGAACTTATAATTAACAAGGGTTCAAAAACATGCGTACCTTTTAGCAATATCCAAAAACACTGCCTTAAAAACGAGTAAATATAACACCACGCGAAACCACTTAGGATTAAAAGTATAATCCCTCTAAGTCGACACACACAATAATTTCTTAGTAAACAACGAGGTATTATAGTACTAGTAGTGTTTAACCAAACGATAACCTTCATCTTTGATTCAATCAACACACAAGAAAAACCTCCACATATGTTGTATAAAACCATAAAACCAAAACCCTAAGGGTTGTACGGTTCGATCGCATGACACAAAAAGGAAAACCAAAACACTTTGAGGGTTGTGGGATTCGGTCGAACACAAGGGAGAAACAAGAGAGATAGTTATGGTTTTTGGGATTCCAGTTATGAGAGAATGAAAGCCTTAGACCCATATTTATAGCCCTCTTGGCTTGGAGATCAAGCAAGCAATCCCACCTCTTCTTGGAGAGGAGGTTTGGCCGACTAAAGGAAAAGACGAGGGAAACCGCAACTTTCCTTTTTCCAGTTTTTGCATATTAGTCCTTTAACTATTAACGACGAATATTTATTCTCGTTAAACTTTTAATGGTCGTTTGTTAAATCACTAATTAATATATTACTTTAATATATTAAAATGTTGTTCTACGTATTAACGTGTGCGTCCCCGTAGGCTCGACTAAATTTTCAGACATATATAATTTATACGTGGACATATTCCAACAGCTCCCACTTGGACATGTATAAATAATATTATCACATTGGTAAGCGTCTAGCAACATACCAATGCTCCTAGAAATATCCGATTGTGGTTTCATAATGACACGGACAAATGACTTATGAATTTACAATCCCTTTGTTACCGATACAGTGTTAAAAATGGATATGGATCAAGGTTATTCCATTATTTAACGATTCTGTTTCTCGTATATGTAACTAATCAAGATTACCGAAAATCAATGAGACATATCTACATGAGTTTTCGGGTACGGCCATACACACATCTGATTAATTCTACAAGGGGCCCATTGGCATCATTCTTTAACTATTAAAGGAACAAATTCTATATTGATTACAAGTGTCAAGTCAACATGTTTCAAAATCACTTCTGAAATAACCTTTATTAGTTACCCAGGTTTCAGGATAACATAAACTAGATCAAGAAGGATTATCCACATATGCAAGACTTACTTGCATCTCAAGTCTAAGAATTTTGTAAATAAAATCATTTATAAGATTTACTTGATGACGACGATCCATAAAGTAATATTCTTGTTAGTTGGGGAAATCCTATATTCATCTTATGAATATCATGTGGGTTTGGTGGACACATCCTTAATATCTACAATATCACCAATCATCCAGATTTGTCTTAATTTAACAATATTCTCATATTGTTAATTGACAACGGATTAATTTAGAATAATAACTATTATTATTCATAGATTTAAACATGCAAATATAGGACACAATTCAAGTTAAAAATAACAAAATACCAAGTATCATTATCATAAAATAAATTGTTCAAACATCCTTTATCCAAATACTAAACACAGATCTACATGAAACTACTAGATAAACAAAGTCCCATGCTCCTAGCATGTAGAGTAAACATTTCTTTAGGTAAACCCTTCGTAAAAGTATCAGCCAGATTGTCATATGTGTGAACTTTAAGGAATAGATGGTCATATATGGTGTGAACATTTAAGGAATTTTTTATTATTTTGTGCCGCCTTGCCGCCCCCCTTTGCCCTGCCCCGTTTAATAACTCCCATCCTCTCCGTCGCTAACGCGCGTAATAAATGATATCTCCTATGGTAGTGTCTGCGCCTCTTCTGAACTAACTCGAACCCCGGTTACGTTAGCAAATGAAGTGCGGCTTGAATTATAAATTCCTGCAAAACATCTTAATATGTTCGTATTTATGTATGGTACTATACCAACCCTGAAATGAACTTCCTAAATCTAAACAGACAAAAAAACAAGCTTCCACATCGCAAATCGCCAAATGAAAAACCTAAAAGATCAAGAGCTATTTTCTGCGAGTAAAATCAGCAAAAACTCTCAACGCACCATAAGAAGCAAGCTTCCGAAATTAGCCTAGTATTCACAACGCTTACTTGCTGTAAACGAACAGTCATAGCAGTTTTATTAGTTGTACTTTAACTGCTTGGTCAATCTTTCACTTACTCTTTTCTAGTCCACTACCTACACTTACGACTACAATGCCTCAGTTCTCAAAATGACAGGACAATATCCATGCTCCCTGTACTTATTCCTATGTATCAATCTCTAATTCGGATACCATCTTCAAACATCCAAGCCTCGCGCAAGATAAGTTCCAATCCAACTTGAAGTTCCAAGCTTCCTGGGATTTCTTCCAACACTATAAATTAGCAACAGCGACCGATATACGAACAGCTATTCTTTGAAAGTGGATCTTCTTTGCACTTCTTAAAATACCTCTTAAACAGAATCACATATTTTCTTCCACACCCAAACACCATCCTTATAACATGATTACCAGTCGACTTTTAATTTTATCAAAAAACCAACCACCACACAACCAGCTAAACCAACCCAAATAAACCTCCTTGATCTTAAAAAACAGCACATACCGAAGAAAAACCAAAAACCCACACAAAAACTAAACAAACTCCCCCAAACTAATCCCTTCATGTTTATTATCGGTGTTTTTGTTTTATTTCTTTTTTTTTTTTTTTATTTTTTTTTTTTTTTTCTCCCTTTTATTTTTTCTCACATTTATTTCTAGTTTTATTTTTTATCTTTATTTTTTTTTTTCTTTTTATTTTTTTTTTTTTTTCTGCTATTTTTTATTCCTACTATAACCTCTCTCTGTAGTCATGATCTTTCTTTTTATTTATATCTTCATATTTAATTATAAAAAATAAAAATACAATTCTTCAATTCTTAAAATACTACTTATATTACTCTTTATACACACACAAACCCTATTATATAAACCTCTAAATCACACTTAACACTCTCTATAGATGTCTGTTTTGAAACAACGGTTTTGCGTCAATATTTGGAACCATTTTTTTCCTTGTGCTGGATATTTTAATAACAGTAATATCAGGTCACTAAGGCAACTCCTTTATCCAACCTTACAACTTACTAGCACATAAAAAAAACAAAATAAATAGATCACCCCAACTAACCCTTATAATCCCCATACCAATCAAACCTAATAAACACTACAAAAAAAAAAACATCCAAAAAAATAAAAAAAAAAAACCCCACATAATCCTTTAGTTTAACAGAACAGTACACACACACACATCTGGGTTATTAGTTTGTGAATGGAGCAATATGTTTGTTTTTTATGTTTGTTTTTTTTTTTTGTATTTCGTGGTTGGTTGTTTATTACTTATTTTTTTGACAAAGATTGGACTTCTACAGTTGTGTTAGTAGTAGAATATCTTATCTCTTTTTATCAATGGTATTATAACATACTTTTTATTTGAGAGGGTTTTATGTTATCTCTTCATTTCTATAATTCTATTCTTTTATATCTTTATCTCTTTTGTATTTTTAGATTGTTCAGTGTGAACCCAACTCAAGCCTTGACACTCTGGTAAAGGGGCCAATCAATGTACTCCAAAAGATCTAATCACATCGCACTATTTGACCCTATCTCTCTGTAGAATTTTTTTTTTTTTGTATAATTCCAAGATTATATGTTGGTTTCTCAACTATCAATTCTTTTTTCATCTAAGCAAACAGACACGTATTCCATTCCTCCAAAGAATTAAAAATCCTTTACAACCATTAACAGTCAAAACCCATACAATACACTTTTTGTAAACTCGAAATAAAATGTGATTTTCCCCATAGATGATTATGACAAATACACCTGACTACAAAGATGAGGAATGTAACATTACTACTCACATGTCTACTTCTTCGCTAACTAATGATTCTGAAATAATCTCCCAAATTAGTGCCTTTAGGGGCCTTCTTTGATATACAATAATGGTGAAATCTCATCTAGAATTCTTCCGTTTTGAGGCAAATCCGCGAATAAAACCAAAACTAATCTAACTTTTGTTATGACTAACCTTTTTTTTTTATGATTTTCCCTTCTCGTCTGTTCCCTCGAGTAACACAAATATTTTGATTTTTTCTCTTTTTTTGTTTTTTTTTGATAGCTTATTTTTGACAAATTGTTTTTTTTTTGTTTTTTTTTCTTTTTTTTTTTTTGTACTTCTGTTGATCGTTTGTGGGTTTTAGCTAACTTCTTTTTTTTCTCTTTTTTCTTTTTTTTGATTCTCCTGTTTATTTATATCTCTCTTTACTAACTTTGTTTTTATGATATTTTTTTATCTATTTTATCTTTTTTTTTTTTTTTTCTTTTTTTTGTTTTTATTTTTTTTTTTTTTTTAGTGTTTTTTTTTATTTTTTTTCTTTTTTTTTTTTTCTTATTTTTTTTCCTTTTCTCTTTTATTTTTTTCTTTTTTTTTTTTCTTTCAATTTTTCCAGGTCTTATCTTTACTCTGTCTCCTTTTTTTTCTCTCTTTACTTCTTTTTAGATGAGGTGGTCTAAATTCTTATCTGTCCGAATTAAAAAAAAGGAACCAAGCATAAATATGTTTATATCTTCATTTTGGATGTGAACAAAATAGGGGTCCACGTGTATTGACTCCAGCACATGCATCTCTCACTACTATTTTTCACCAGTGAGATGTTTCGTTAAACGATCATCACATCAATAAACTCTAGCCCAACCGAGGGTTATAGCCACCAACAGAAATACAAAATGATGTCAAACTACCAAACAAAATCACGAGGATAACCCCTACACCAAGACCCTATTCGCATCCAATACCCTCTTTTATTGAAACCCAATCGTATAATTATTCATGCTGGCCCCTTAGTAGATTGACTTTAATATAAACAATCATTAAATCTCACATAAATTGTACATGATAATCAAATCATCCCAAATCGCCACATACAAATTCATTATTGCAAGATCCTTCTATAACATCCCACCAGCATCCCTCAAAGCACTATCTCCCCTCCCGACATTCCTCCTTTCACCACCCATAGATAACTGCTTCATTCAGATATCGTTCGATTACTAACTCTCCTTAACTGCCTCCTTGACAAGAATGAAATACCCAAAATGACCTCCTCTAAAAATGTCCAGACGAGACGGGTGACGAACATATTCCTTCCATAATCTTCCGAAAAAAATGCCCCGAACCACCAACCCCCCGTAGATTGAGAGATAATTGGATACGGAAAACACCAAACCCTCCCGTCCATCTAATTGGCCCACTGCCCACTAAAACAATACCCCACCAGATTACAGCGCCCTCTTTACTAGACGTGTTCGATATAGAGTCCATGCGGGCCCCGAAACGACTTCTAACTCCTCGGGCATCAACACCAACCACCAGCCACCATCAGGGGGGGGTGGGGGGGGTAAGGGAGAAGCCGCCACTTAAATACCAACCGCCCTCCCCCACAACCTCACTACCATGTACGGTCCATCCCTTTTTCCTTATCTTCTTTTGTTCCTCTCTTTATTTGTTGCTTTAAATATATTTTATAATTCCTCCTTACTTTGATTTTCCCTCCTTACGCCAATTTTATTTTTTTTAATACTTTTTCTCGATTTTCTTTTTTTAATAAAACATTTTCTTTATCGAAACACCCCAACACTAAACTTAATCACTATATAATAACATATTTTTTAAAATTTTTTTAAAATTATCTCTTTCTTATAATTTAATTTTTCTATTTCTCTTACCCCATTATTTTCATTTATTTTCTAATCTAGTAAATATATTTATTAATTCTTATCTACAATATTATAAAATAACAAGTTTTCCTATCATGTCTATAAACTTGCGTTCACTGAGAAATTAAAGTACCATATTTCACCTCTACCTTTATTCTCTTCACAACCGTAACAACGACGCTCTGACTTGACTTCTTCTCTTTAAAATCCACTACCCTCCCAACAGTCTCACAATTAGAGGAACAGATCGACCAAGGACCTATAACCATATAACTTTCATGGGATTGTATTTGCGCGCATCTACTTAGCATCGATCTCACACTTATTAAGATTCTAATCTAACATTGAGCATGCTTATAGCTAGTGGTTATTATTAGATCGGCCGTAGCTATGCTCCCACCGCTTCTACATTTGACATAATACGATTGGGACTCGATGTAAACCTTCAATTCAGACCTACGAATCGAATCACTCCTCTTGAGGTGGATAAAACCATTCAAAACCTACATAGGACCTTCTGGAGTGGTTTTCGAGTTCTCACGATACAATGCGTGATCACTCTGGTGCCTGAGTGTTGATTTTGTTCCGGGGTAATCACACGTGTAACTAGGATAAACGAACTCTAGAGAACTACCGCTATCGTTCGTAGGTAGCGAGGAGCAGGTTGGTTGGAATGGTTGTGGATCAGTGTAGAGTTTCGTTCGTACTATCCCTAACTCAGTCGAGTGTGAGCGTCTCCGACATGCTTCCTTATCATTGGCGACACACATTTGGCTTGATGAGTCTTTTCTCCATGAAGTCTCCAGCGCTGAGCGTTCATTCCAGTCATGGCTTAATGACCGACTATATCGACGCTCTAGTGTACAACCATTCTCTAGTGCATGCCGTGGAAATTGAGATTGTTGGCCTGTAGATGTTTGCTATCAAACAGAGTGTACATTTCGTCTTATTGTAGTATCCTCGAGAGAATATGGGATTACCCGGGTGATTCCATTGTTCTTTGCTCGAGATCATTTCTATACTGTGTGTCCTTGAGGTGCTATCTCGATAATGCAACAGATCCGACGTGCGATTCTCTATTGTGTCCTATGTAATATACCTAACGTCATGAGCACACCAAAACTATGATCACAGCACATCTGCAACATCAATCTCTAATAGCTACTGTCTTACTCTCCTACAACTTTTGAAATCATAAAACAGGCGAGACTCCCCTAATCTCATAGATACAACTATTCACTAGAGATGATACGATGATCTACAGTCACAATACGATTTCGCGCGATACATCTATACATCAACGAGACATATCTTCTTACGCTCTACGTCTATAGACATATATTTCACAGACGTCACTTCTAGCTCATATTAGATCTAGTTATCTGCTCCATTAAAGTCTATCTCCTCGAGTTCTGACTCTACTTATAGCGTCAAGACATGGTTTAGTGTCACTTCTGCGATAGCGTCCACGATTCTTATATAAGTTTTGCTCTTTTTCTCTGTATTAGTATGACATAACTACAGATCAACACTCTCGAGATCTAAGCGCTCGCATCACACTTATATACTCTTAACGGGCACTGCTGTCTTCATCGGTGATCTGAGTCAGTAGAGGACACACTTCTAGTGTATGAAAGTTAAAGTTTAGCGTGAGATCTAAGATGGATATCACTCAGATACTCACTGTCAGCCGACATCATTCATCTCATACTCAACACAGCACTTTCTACTACACTAGAATCATTGTCTTATTCAGCAAGCGCGAGCTTTATACCATCTTCTACAATATCGTAAGTATTCTCTATCATGTATATACTGTAATTACTCAAAGACACATTACCTAAGCTGATTCTATACAGTCTATAATCGAGATTTGATTATGCAAACAGCTAGCAAGCACTCTCGTCACATTGGTCGAGGTTCTTACATCTGCAAGACTCTCACAGCTCTGTTAGACAGCGGGTGCGTTCAGACATTACATCTCATATGAGCGCCTCACTCCATGAGGGCATTTATTACTCTCTCATCATATGATTAGTAGGAACATACTCTTATGTGATGGTGGGATATTTGTTGAGTTCTGTTACTATCATAGACGACAGGTCTCGTTATAAGAGCGTGATGTTCGGACACGAGTACCTTCTGCATGCATGTGGTCTTGTCACTCACTAGTGTGCAAGTGGTGTCATCTTGATTTTTCTGGGGAGAGATGTACAGGTTCAATGGTATTTGTTACATTTTTTCTAACATCTTTTTGGGAGTACTTACGGATGTAAAATCTGCGTCAGAGTGATCTACGAATAGCTGATTTTTCGTGAGGTGAGGGTTGATGAGAATGGGTGAATCTTGTGTGCATGTATTAGACTTAGATGACGGATCAATTATTGTGAAGGGGACGGCGTGCGACACACAATTACGAGCGAGTAACGTGGTAAAGTTTACGTGTCTGACGCAGGCTAATGTAGGCCGGTTGTTTAAATTATGACAAGTCTAGGACAGGGGGAGGTGACACAAGGGGGGCAGGTTCGAGTATTTTGGGGATCACGTTTATAGGAAAGGTGAACACTAGATTTGGGGCAACGGAGTGATTTATCATCATTATGTGAACACGACTCTGGGAAATTCGTGATAAATACTGACGTAGAAATCTTAGCCACATCATCCTCCTTTGTTCTGAAACTGCCCATAATAAGAAACAACAATGATCTCCTTCAAAATAAAGTTTATTGATAAAAAAACCACACGCACCTTTGGTGGTTTTTCTGTGGTACGATGGTGGATCGGTGGGTGGATCGGTGCGGTGGTGGATCGGTGGATCGGTGGTGGATCGGTGGATCGGTGTGGATCGGTGGGTGGATCGGTGGGTGGATCGAAATCTCGCTGGATCAGTGGGTGGCGATGATCTGTGATCTCTGGCGGTGATTGTCTTTGCGTTTTGTTTTGTGATGACAATTGGAAGAATCTGAAATATCTTTTTATCTATTTATTTTTTTTATTATATAATTTCACTATATTTTCTAAAATTTTGTGATGTTTAATTCAACATCCATTTTGATATATTTTTATTAATTTTTAGTTTTTCTTATTTTTAGTGCCTCGAAACCGCTGCTTTGCGCGGGTAACATACTAGTATATGGTGTTTAATATGGCTTAAATAGATTCAGATTAGTTTTACATTTTCGTTGTTGGTTTCTAGTGTTGATAATTGTTTTGAGGAAAAAAAACACTTACAACTCATAGTTACTAGCAATTTGTATATATTCCAAAGTTTAATTGTTTCTTTAATATATAATTAGTGGTAACCTTAATGTTGTGGTATCTTCAAAACCCTTCGTCTCAAAATAAGTGTCAACTTTGACTTTTCAGAGTCAAACTATTTTAATTTTAACCTTAATTTTTTTATATAATACTTAACGAAAGTTATAGCAGTGAAAAATACACTTAAAACTTAATCTATTCATATATTTTGCATCAAGTATTATATAACATACACAAAAATACGTAAGGTCAAAGTTGAATTAGTTTTAAGGGTGAGCAAAATGGACCGCGGACCGGATAGGACTGAGAAACCGACCCGAACTGGAACGTGAAACCGACCCAAACCGGACCGACCGGACTGGACCGAACCTATTTCGGTCCGGTCCTTGGTCCACCATTTTCCTTATTTTCGATCCTCGGTCCATTCCGATTACGAAAAAAGGGCCAATTATGCCTTGTTGGACCGGACTGGACCGAAGACCAAACTGAACTGGACCGTACCATTTCAGTCCGGTGTTTTGAACAAACTCGATTTCGATTCGGTCCGGTTTTGGTCGGTCCGGTCTGGTTTTTGGACAGTGAGCACCCCTAACCGGTTTAACTTGTTGGACCCGGACCGGGCCGAACCATTTCGCTCCGGTGTTAATGCTTTTGAGTTTGGCCGCAAATTACTGATGAGCCGTACATAAATTAGTTAGTTTTGCACAACATGACAAAAAATTTTGCATTACACACTACATGTTCTTGACATTTATATATATACTCAATTTTGTCCGGATACGACACCGTTTTAATATGTAAAAAACATTTGGCCCAAATTACAGCGTAAAAGCCCAATTCATTTCGTATTGCAAATGAAAATGATTATGGTGATCACCCCTCATGAGATGCACTGAATCAAAGCCCAAGTCATCCAACGGTTAATATCGTTTTAGAAATAAATACCTACGTCACAAGTAACAACCCACTCATACTTGAAATATAAATTCAAAATATAAAACACATATGCCGGTCTAAAATTAAAAGGAAAAAAAAATTAAACTTTATAAAAAAGACCCTCAACTTTTAACTATTTACAACTTTTTTATATACTAAACTTTATTTATCATATTTATAACACATATCTACCTATTCATTCAGATCAAAAAATACATGCGAAAAGATCTTCGAATTGCGAACAAAAAGAGCCCAATGTTGCAATGCTTCTGACATACGTACGATTTTATAAAAAATGTTGAAGTCTAATATAAATAGAAAAGAAAAATTACAAAACGTACCCGCAACTTTTAACGACTTTTAACCCAGGGCCTAAAATAGCCAGAAGTAAAACACATGTGAAATACTTTTAAAAAACATACGTCCGCCGCAACGCGCGAGCCGAAAACATGCTTGTTATACAAAATCCATAGAGATATTCTAATATGCATTACGTATAACGACAAAACCCACTCCTTTTCCGGAAAGGCTACTTTTGGCCTATTTATGTGACCCGTTTCTATGGCCCAATGTTATACCTATTTTTTTTTCTTCTTTTTCTTTCATTAGATTATTGCGCTTCCATTTGGTATCATCTTCTTTTCTGTTCCAGAGGTTTCCACGCCGACTGTGCTACCTAACAACCTTCAACGTTCTTTCTGGCTAGGCATACGGTAATGGGTGTTGAACGGTGTTTACTGCGTTTTGTATGCTTATCCTAAAGTCGTTTGTTGTTTGGTCATGTTCTTTTTTTTTTTCATGTTCATAATATCGTGTACTAATGCTGTTTGCATGTGGGTTTACCTATGTGCTTATTGCCATTTATGTTGTTGCGTTTAGAATTTGCCGTTATCTGTTGCCGCATGTTTTAGTACTTTTTTGTGATTTATGTCCTTAGAAAAACTTTGTATAAATTTTGTTTACTTATTACGTCATCAAAAGGTTAGAAACTTGTTTGAGGTTCTAGTCCTATAACAACTCGTAATTTTCATCAATGTAATTTTTCAACTATTAAATTAGATGCAATGTAATATCCATCTATTATAAATATATCACCTTTTACAGGGAATTTTTTTTGCTTTATCTCATTATGCAACGTAACTTGCATCTCTAAAGTAAACGAGCTCACACAACCTCTATCAATGCCATCTATATCTATGTTTATATCATATAAACATCCTAATATGTCAAGTCTATATCCTAATATCATTTTTACCAAGTACATTATCCATTTAACGTACTTTTCAAAACGTTATATCAAAACAAGCATTAAACGTTAACGTTTACATCAAAACCCTAATTATATGTAATGTATACATATAAAATGAATGTGTAAGCCTTCAAACATATGTACAAGTGTACAATGCATAATATTTGAATCATATTTTCCCTCCAAGTCAATGTACAACTCATTTAAGCTCAATGTATAAGTCAATAATGCCTAAAAACCTAATTAGGTCATTTAAGCTTCTAAACCATGTTTAAACTTTACACCACTTTAACACAAGGTACAAGTACTTAATTCATGACTCCTAAACCCTAATATATCCCTAATCTTAACCCTAATCCATGATTTAAAACCCTAAACCCTAAACCCTAATTTCACTTTCAACTAAAAACTAAACCCTAAACCTAAAACTAAGCCCTAAACCTTAATCCTAAGCCCTAATCTCAGTCCTAACATTAATCCTAAACCTTAATCTACCCTTAATCTTAACCCTAATCTACATTTTAAAACCCTAAACCCTAACCCGAAAGAGAAACCAAACCGACACCATTTTTTTCCATTTTAACCCATTTTACACCCAAGCTAGCAACCAAGCACCTCAATCAAGCACCCTAACACCTCTATGACATCAAAAGAATGCAACCAAGTAGCTTATAAGCACCTCCATCACCCCTTGTCTTCATTTTCTTGCCGTGGCCACAAACACCCCTCCAACACTTTATATCTAGTTTCTAGCTTATAAGACTCATCATACTAGCCCTTAATACTCACCTCAGCTAGCTTAGACACTTATCAAGCCCTTAGATGCTAAGAAAACTTGGCCACCAAGTGTTTTTACCCCTATATAAACCAAAACATACACCATATTTCATATCATCCCACACATCTCATACCCTCAACTGGAATTCTAGCCTTCCATAGCAGTAATAGAAGATCAAGAGAAGTCCCTAAGCTCAGAATAGAAGCCAAGAATCAAGAAAAACGAAGCCTTAAAGTCGTTACTAGGCGTACGAACCCGAAAACCTCATTTCGACCCATTTTAGCTCAAGTAAGCCTAAGATCTTGTTCCATAAGCTTATATTATGTACAATAATGTTCATAATATACTTAAGATAATATATGAACTCTTGTTTGAAGCTTTGAATCCTCAAACCCATGTGTTTTTGATAAAAACCCTAAAAATGACCCGTTTTGATTTTCTAGCTAACAGATCCTTTTTCTAAACTTTTGTTATGTTAAAACTTCTTATTTTAGCTTATACTAATAAGCTATAACCTGCAAATATCATTTGGAATCTTAAAATAACCTTGCATGGCTTTTTGGACTTGTTTTGCAAAAGTTTCCATGCATTAGGGGTCTATCGTAACTTTCTGTAATTTTAACTATAAAAGGTCTGAAAAATGTCATTTTCTTAAAGTTATAACTATAAGGACCTATTTTGCCAAGTTTCAAAGTTAAAGGTTTAAATTATATATACTTTATATATAAAGGACTAAACTTGTAAAAGTTTATAAACCAGGGGTATATATTGCCAATTTTGCAAACTTATAAAATATTATATTTTTATATTAATTATAAAAATATATATAATTTATTCTAGCTTTTGAAGAAACTTAAAACTATAATGTATCACATTACTAGGGAGCTTCATATAAGGGATTTCATTTGGGTATACGTTTTGACGAAATTGCTGGATTTACGATTTAAAGTGTCCTGGCTCCTCAAACGTTACGTACGATGACCTCTGAATGTATGGATCGGCCCTAATATGATAAAATATTTCCATAATAAATCCAGTCAAAGTGATATTTCATTATGACGAAGCTGTTACTTTCATTTCATATACTTTTGGCATCAATCAAATTTCCCTATACTATTAAGGTGAGTTCATAGCCTCACATTCAATCATTTAAATGTTTTCATAAACCACGCAGGGGGATAACCATGCTATAAACCATAGAATTGCAAGTAATTTTCCTGTTATGCTATCTTGATACATTATTGCCTAAGTCCCTACTTTTGCCATTAAGTCCCCACTATCATGAACCGTTAATTACTCGTCGGGGTAAGCGTGAATGCTGTGAATAGATCTATTTGGGACTGGACTCCCCGTTGGTGTACCTATACTGTCGGTAACCAATAGCACACATTTGAATAACTTTGCGGGTGTTTGGCAAAGACACCCGTTGGGGCAATTATTTGTGGTTATTGATTAACCTAAGGCTTCGGTGTCATGAGCTTAGGGCAATAATATTGTTTTCTATGATAATTGTAACATCATGCAATTATTACAAACTATGGGTGTATAACAACGTAACCCACTATTGAACTTGTATTCAAACTACTTTACTTAAACCTATGAATTTCACTCAACCTTTGTGTTGACTTTTTAGCATGTTTATCTCAGGTAATTGAGCAACTTAAGGCACGGAGTGGCACGGACTTGAAGATGGCTAAACTGTTATCATTCAAACTTTATGTTTTTAGATGTTGGGACCTCACTTTTTGTAAAAACTCTGATGAATAAATGAATGATAACTAAATTTTCCAAAAACGTCTCTTTACGATTCATTTTCTATGATTATGACTGTTGTACTCTGAAATAATACCCCATATTAGCTTCCGCTGCTATATGTGTAAAAATAGGGGTGTTATAGATTGGTATCAGAGCCACGATTATAAAGAACAAGTTTGAAACCTTAACTATAACTACTTTTCTTTATCTAGCCAAGAAAGTCCTCCGTGCCACTACATTTCCGGAATAGTATGTAAAGATACCAATTAATAATACTATTATAATAAATAACTTATGTTTATTTACTACTGGGGTTGTTAACAACGATGTTTTTCTTCCACCATCTTACTTTCCGGTATTGAGCATGCTTTTTCCTCCAACTTTCCAGACTTTATCTCGGCTTCTCCGGAGTTATGTCCCAACTTCACCAGGAAAAAACATATTCTAGCTCTTCAAACTCGTTTGGTGTAGTTCCAATAGCTTCACCAACTCTTTCGCTCTTTTATGATGATCCTTACATGAAAGTTATGCAAGCATTCTATGCTAAAAAATCTCCTATCCCACCTCCAACTATCATACCTCAATCATCAATTACTTAATCTTAAGAATGTCTTTTTTCCAGAAGGACTAGTTACCAACCGAAAGAAACTGTTGTTCACCTCCAACTACTTCTACCCTACCTCAAGACTTTGAGATAGGAGAAAAGCTCTCGTAAACAGTCTGTAAACGTCACGAGGAGCAAATTGAGGAAATCTTAAATCATCTAGATGAACTTTCTCTCGGCCGTATTGAATACATGGAAGACAAAATCAAAGGACTTGGAAAAGGTCGGGTGATATCCAACAAGACTTTGACAATCTAGAAGCAGAACTCCAACAAGCTCGTGCTCAAATTTCTAAACTTCAGAAGAAGCAGATGGGAAATAACCACAAAATTTCTCTGGCTCGCTTCAGAATTACTGATCTAGACACATCGTCAACGATATCCAGATCCTCAGATCAGAAGCTAAGGGAATCTTCTTGCATGCCATCAAGGAACTCTCAAGATCAGCCAAGAAGGACCAACAGACTATTATATTAGATCTTAGTTATCGCTTTTAGTAGAACCTAGCCACGGGATGTGTGGTATAAATAAAAACACTTGTCAAATCTTAACTATGTATAGTATAAAGGCAAGTTGTTCATGATAAAATACAATGGCAATCCCGTTATATACCTTGTTATTTCATAATACCGACTTATTTCTCTTGCATCATCATTTCCGTCATCATCATTATGAATCATACCCTGACTTCTAAATAAATCATAGATACTTATTTGATATGAATTATCTATGATTTCGATATCACTATTGTAACAATGTTTATTTTTGCACTTTAATTATTTTAAGACTTGTGATATCATTCTTATTACATGTTGTCTTATGTTGATAGAATGCCTCCCAAAAGGACGTCAATATATGAAGCACCGGCCATGACTCAAGTTGCCATTAAGAAACTAGTTGCTAACAGTGTCAATGCGGCTCTGGAAGCACAAGCTGTAACAATGGCATGTACTACTAATCCCAACAGGAACACCGGACCTACTAGAACTCCTGTAGCAAAAAATGGGAAACTATAAAGAATTCATAAGCTGTCAACCTTTCTACTTCAATGGTACGGAAGGAGCAGTTGGCCTCATTTGTTGGTTTGAATGAACCGAATCAGTATTCTCTTGAAGCAAATGTGCCAAGGAAAACAAAGTAACATTTGCTACTGGTACCATTACTGATGATGCCTTGTCCTGGTGGAATGCATACGCCCAACCTACGGGAGTAGATCAAGCCAATCAAATCACCTGGACTGAGTTAAAGAGGCAATTGACAAACAAATATGACGCTCGAACTTAAGTCAGAAATATGGAAAATGAAACTTTACAAATCGACTGTAAAGGAAATGATCTCAAACCTAAGTTAGAAAGATCTAAGAAATTAGCAGTTTCTAGCCTGAACATGGTACTAAAACCCCGAAAAACTCCTAGAAGCCTTCATCGGAAGGTTACCTAGAAGTATTGAAGGAAATGTTACCGCCTCTAAACCTTAAATTTAGAAGAAGCCATTAACATAGCCCAGAGGCTAATGGATCAGGTAACAAAGCACACTCCGGTGTAAGTATCAAGTGATCATAAACGAAATTTGACAAACAGAAGAACTTCATCACATAACAATAACAATTACCGTAACAAAAACAACTACCGTAACACCAACACCAACAACCACTACAATAATCACCAACCACAACAGAACCGAAGACAAGAAGCTGCCAAGGCTTATGCTGCCACTCCTGCTGAGAACAATAGGTATGCCGAAAACCTCCCATTATGTAGAAAATGTGATCTCCATCACACCGGACCTTGTACTGTTAAGTGTAATACTTGCAACAAGGTGGGCCATTTGACCAAGAACTGCCAAAACAAGAGGCCAGCCACTGGAAGTAATCAGCTACCAGTGACAGTTATTTGTCATGCCTGTGGAGAAAAAGGGCATTATACAAATCAGTGCCGAAAGACCAACATCAATGCCCAGGGAAGAGCCTACATGCTAAGGGATAGGAAAGCTCATCAAGACCCGAACGTAGTTACAGGTATGTTTCTCCTAAACCAGCATTTAGCTAGAGTATTATTTGATTCCGGAGCCGATAAAAGCTTCATATCCACATCTCTTGCCTCTATGCTAAATATCCCGCCTATTACAATAGATACCTTTTACGATATCGAAATGGCTGACGGAAACCTAGTAAGCACAAACACCGTTATCCAGGGTTGCACCCTAACTTTGTTAAATCAACCTTTCGAAATTGATCTCATGCCAATTAAACTTGGTAGTTTCGACGTTGTCATTGGTATGGATTGGTTATCCAAGTATCATGCTAGAATCATCTGTGACGAGAAAGTCGTCCACATCCCAATCGACGGTGAAACTTTGATCATTCGAGGTGACCAAAGTAAGACCCGACTAAATCTCATATCCTGTATAAAAACTAAAAGGTATATATCCAGGGGATGTCAAGTTTTTGTAGCCCAAGTAATGAAAAATAAGCCAGACGAGAAACGATCCCAGTAATTAGAGAATTCCCAGAAGTTTTTCCTGAAGATCTACCTGGCCTTCCTCCTGTTCGTCAAGTAGAATTCCAAATCAATTTAATTCCTGGAGCAACGCCTGTAGCCCGCGCACCCTATAGATTAGCTCCTTCAGAAATGCAGGAACTATCTAATCACGTCAGAGAATTGTCAGCCGATGTTTTATCCAACCAAGTAAATTCAACCCAAGGAGCTCCTGTCCTTATCTGTAAAAAGATAGACGATCCTTCAGAAGTGTATCATCTTTCTTCTCTTCATCCTCATCTGTATACTCCCAAGGTATATCTTCATCATTACCTTGATCTTCTTTAGAGTAATCACTTTTATTTTCTGATCCCCAATCAAGTGTGACATCGGCTTTGGCTGTAGAAGTGTCTTTTTCCTTATCTGGAACCCCTGGATTGGTACCAGTTCATTCACTTGAGGTTGTAGGAGTGTTTGTAGACTCATCAGGAACCTTTGGTTTAGTACCAGTTCCTTTACTTGAGCCTCCAGCATGTAGCTGACTTCTTGTAGACTTTCTGCTGGCTTTGAGTGCTTGCATTGTGTCAGCAACTAGTTGTTCTTTAGGAGTTAGATTTTGAACACCCTTTAGCTTCTAATACGGATCAGGAGACAACTTCTTTGACACACTAGAAGTACCTCTGAAGGCAATACCCGATGGTCTTCTTCTAGCAGGCTCAGAGTCAGATTTAGTCATAATCCTTTTAGGAGTAGCATGGACTTGCCTTGCTGCTTCCTCTTCTGTAGCCTCAATTAAGCTCATAGACTTTCCTAACTCTAAAGGGACATCAGGTTCCGGAATGATATTGTCATCGATAGAGATTGAGACTTTTTTCTTAATTACTCTTCTATTGCCAGTTTGTTTTTTAGCAGGTTCAGAGTCAAATTCATCAGATTCTTCAACACTTGCAGGCTTTGGAGAGACAGTTGCCTTCTTTCCTTGTGACCCTTTACTTCTATTTTTATTTAGAGGTATCAAGCCAGTGGAGTATTTGATGAACATCTGATATGTCTTAGATTGCTTGATATCATCAATTAGCATTACATCTAGAATTGCTCATCCATATTCTTGAACGTCTTCTTTAATTCTGACAAACTTTATTCGGCTTAGAACACCATCATCTTTGATTGTATGAAGACCAGAGGATAGTGCTTTAGGAACGGATGTGTAAATAGAGAGGAAATGGTTGATGATGACTTTGGTGAATCTGGGATAAGGCATGATTTCATGTGTGTTTTTCTTCAACTGCCCGTTGTTATTTGATATGAGAAATCCTCCTAAATCAACTCAGCAAAATCGACGTACTTTTTTTGGAACATACCTCAGATCATTGCAACTCTAGATTGACGAAGTGTGTCATTGCTGGTTGTCTTCCCAGAAAGGCACTTATTGATGATGGATGCTAGGGTTCTCCAGGGTTGTGCATATGATCAATGAACATTTGAGGGAGATAAGTCAGTGCTCCCTTGTATCTGAGTCCAATGAGAAAGTAGAGTAGTTCTTCTTCAGATGGAGGTACAATGAACTCTTTTCCTGGAACTCTTGGTCAAATGTCGAGAGCCTGACAGAACACCTCAACATCAACTAGTCACTTCTTGTTTGCTAGCTTAAACTCATAGAAATTGGAGTTCTTGATCTTGGTGATTGTGAACCAGAACTGCTGCATGTAGATTTTTGGCACATCAGCAGAGGCAAGGAAGGCCTTGAAGAAAGTATTATTCTTGATGATGTCTAGAACAACTTGGTAGGTCTCTTCTTTTTGAGTCATAGAGGGATCAATCCTTATGTTTGTGGTACTGATCTTGACTCTGTCAGCTTTAGGAACCCATTTCTCTTCATGAGCAGCTTGTTGAATTTCCTCTTGATTCATGATTTTGCTTTAAGAATTATCCAATACAGTTTATATACACAATAGGTATATATATTACTGAATTGATTAATTATCCTTGAATATGTAATTGATTTAGATGAAGACTGTGTTTAGGTTTCATGCAGGAATGAGCAATTTAACACACTAATTGAATAAGGTCAACTATGGTCTATGGTCAATGTCCACTGACTAAGTCAATCGACAAATCAAAGTCAACCTAAGTCAAACATTCAATTAGAGATCAAATAACACACAAAGTCAATCATGACATATGTTACAAGATAACAAAACAGACATGTTTCATACAAATTTGGAGTGCGCAAAGTTTCTTTTCATAAACCCGTCATATTTCACATGATTTGTTACATCTGTCATGTTTCGCACGTTTTATGTATTTACATATTTCGTACATTTTATGTAATTACATATTTCGCACGTTTTATGTAATAACATATTTCGCACGTTTTATGTAATTACATATTTCGCACGAATTACGTTAGAACATATTTCACACAAAATAATTCAAAACATATTCCGCACGAATTAAGTAGTAACACATTTCGCATAAATTATGCAAAAACATATTTTGCATGATTCCCAAGAATTTAAATTCAATTCTATAACAACCCGCAATTTTCATCAATGTAATTATCCATCTATTAAATTAGATGCACTGTATTATCCATCTATTATATATACACCACCTTTATAGAGGGAAATTTTTTGTTTTATCTCATTTTGCAACGTAACTTGCATCTCTAAAGTAAACGAGCTCACACAACCTCTATCAATGCTATCTATATCTATGTTTACCTCATGTAAACATCCTAATATGTCAAGTCTATATCCTAATATCATTTTTACCAAGTACATTATCCATTTAACGTACTTTTCAAAACGTTATATCAAAACAAGCATTAAACGTTAACGTTTACATCAAAACCCTAATTATATGTAATGTATACATATAAAAATGAATGTGCAAACCTTCAAGCATGTGTACAAGTGTACAATACACAATATTTGAATTATATTTTTTCTCCAAATCAATGTACAAGTCTTAAACACACAATGTACAAGCTAATCATGCCTAAAAACCTAATTAGGTCATTTAAGCTCCTAAACCATGTTTAAACTTTACACCACTTTAGCACAAGGTACAAGTACTTAATTCATGACTCCTAAACCCTAATCTTAACCCTAATCCATGTTTTAAAACCCTAAACCATAAAACAAAACCCTAAACCCTAATTTCACTTAAACCTTAAAACTAAACCCTAAAACCTGAAACTAAGCCCTAAACCTTAATCCTAAGCCATAATCTCAATCCTAATACTAATTGTTAACCTTAATGTACCCTTAATCCTAACCCTAATCTACGAATTAAAACCCTAAAACCCTAACCCGAAATGGAAAATTAAACCCGAAACCACCTTTCTTTGCATTTTACCATTTGAGCAACCAATACCCCTCAAATACAACACCCCTAGGCACCTCTATGACATCACCAAGAAGCCACCCAAGTAGCTTACAAGCACCTCCCTTTCAACTCTTGGCCACCAAGCTTGCTACATCACCTCCTTGTCTCTTTTTCTAGCCGAACCCCTCCAACACCGTATATCTTGCTTAGATATTTTTCTATCTCTCATTACTCATCATGCTAGCTTCCATGAATCACCTCAGCTAGCCTTGACACTAATCAAACACAAAACTTGGGCACTAAGGCTTTCCAAGCCCTATATATACACGAACCAAGCACCCCATTTCAAATCATCCACACAACAAGCACCCTAGCACCTCTATGACATCACAAGCAGCCAACCAAGTAGCTTACAAGCACCTCCATCACCTCCTTGTAAGCTACTTGTGAACAAAAACATCCTTGTCATCCTTGTGGTTTAGCCGTGACCCTTCCACCACCATACACCTTTCATGTCTAGTTTCTAGCCTTCCATACTCACCATCTAGCATCCCTTAGTCATCCTCTCTAGCCTTGACACTAATCAAACTAGGAAACTTGGGCACAAAGGCTTTCCAAGCCCTATAAATAGCCAAAACATACACCCTTTTCATTTCATCCCACACATCTCATCTCATACCCTCAAATAGAACTTTTGCCTTCCATAGCAGCAATAGAATATCAAGAGAAGACCCTAAACTCATAATAGAAGCCAAGAATTAAGAAAAACGAATCCTTGAAGTCGTTACTAGGCGTACGAACCCGAAAACCCCATTTCGACCCATTTTAGCTCAAGTAAGCCTAAGATCTTGTTCCAAAAGCTTATATTATGTACAATAATGTTCATAATACTCTTAAGATCATATATGAACTCTTGTTTGAAGCTTTGAATCCTCAAACCCATGTGTTTTTGATAAAAACTCTAAAAACGATCCGTTTTGATTTTCTAACTAACGGATCCTTTTTTAAAACTTTTGTTACGTTAAAACTTCTTATTTTAGCTTATGCTAATAAGCTATAACATGCAAATATCATTTGGAATCTTAAAATAACCTTGCATGGCTTTTTGGACTTGTTTTGCAAAAGTTTCCATGCATAGGGGTATATATCGTAACTTTCTAAAATTTATAACTAAAGGGGCTGAAAATGTCATTCTACTAAAGTTATAAATATAAGGACCTATTTTGTCAAATTTCAAAGTTAAAGGTTTAAATTATATAAATTATATATATAAAGGACTAAACTTGTAAAAGTTTATAAACCAAGGGTATATATTATAACTTATCATCGACTAGCTTTTGAAGAAACTTATAATCTTATCGTATCATGATACTAGGGAATTTCATGTGAGGGGTTCCATTTGGGTATTTGTTTTGACGAGTTTGCTGGGTTTACGATTTAAAGTGCCTTGGCTCCTCAAACAATACTGAGTGGCCTCTGAATTATGATAACCCAAACAGTGATACAATATTCCATAAATTAATCAAATCAAAGTAATATGTTAAACTTTATGAAGTTTTGAAACATAAACCATCACACTAAGACTTGACATATTACCCTCAGGTTGCGTGACGAGGCCGTTACTTTCACTTGATATAGTGAACTTCCCCGCCCGGGTAGATAACATCGTACTACCATACAGATGCATTTCTCTTGATATACTTTTGCCATCAATCAGATTTCCCCTATTAAGGTGAGTTCATAGCCTCACTTTTAAATCTCTTGAATGTTTTCATAAACCCGTGAGGGGGATACATGCTATAAACTATGAATACAAGTGTTTTCCAAATGTATGCTATCTTGATATATTATTGCTTGTGATCTAAGTCCCTTTATGCCAAAAGACCCCACTATCATGGACCATTAATCACTTGCGAGTGAACGCGAATATTGTGGATAGATCTATCGGGATTGACGAATCCCGTTTGTGTTAGCCGGATAGGTAACCAAACGCACTATATTTGAATCTCATAGGTATATGGCAATTACCTACACCGGGGGCCATTATCATTATATATATCATTATTGATATATACACAAGTCAGTTTGTGTGCCATGAGCTTAGACGCAATAATACACTATTAATACTGTTTTCTATAATAATTGTACTCATTGCAATTATCACTATTTTTGGGTGTATAACAACGTAACCCACTATCTATGATGACTTGTATTCACACTATTTATCATAAACCTATGAATTTCACTCAACCTTTGTGTTGACCTTTTTAGCATGTTTATCTCAGGTAATTGAGCAAACTATGGCACGGAGTGGCATGGACTGAAGATGGCTAAACTGTTATCATTCAACTTTATGTTTTCCTGTAGATTTTGGGACCTCTCTTTTGTAAAAACTCTGATGAATAAATGAATGATAACAACTTTTTCCAAAAACGTCTCTTTATGAGTCGTTTTCTATGATTATGACTGTTGTACTATGAAGTAATACCCCAGATTAGCTTCCGCTGCTATATGTCAAAAATGGGGGTGTTACAGATTGGTATCAGCGCCATGGTTATAGAGAACAAGGTTAAAACCTTAACTATAACTACTTTTCTTCTTCTAGCCAAGAAAGTCCTCCGTGCCACTGCATTTCCCGAATAGTATGTAAAGATACATAACTACTATACTATTATATAAATAACTTATGTTATTTACACTGGGTTGTTACACAGTTATGTCTTCATCCAACCACCCTATTATCGTCCCATCCGATTGATATTGAGGATGCTTTTTCCTATACAAATGTTCCAGACTATTTCCCAGCCATACTGGGAAACACTTCTCCTGACTCTTCAAATGATTTAACTAAGTATCTTTTGGCCACACTAGTCTTCTCACCTTTACATGATGATCCGTATATGAAGGTCATACAAGCATATGATGCCATTAGTCCACCACAAGTTACTATTCCACCTCAGCTGTTTTGCCTCCATCTCTAATGTTATCACTATAACCAATGTTTGATTCTCGAGATTTATTTCCTCCCGAGGAGATTTCACCACCTAAAGACATTGAGACTCATGTTGAATCACCCATTCCAATATCTCCATCTTCATCAGTAGGATCTTCATCACCAGTTAGGTCAACTACACCACCACCAGACTATCCATTTAATATGTCTATCTTCGCAGAGTTAGATAACTCATTATGGATCATACCGTAACCACTAGGAAGTAAACCAGTCCTCGAGGAACCTAATGAGACAGATGCTTGTGAAAGTATTCATCTCTAAAAATAATCATTAAGGATATCCAGGTTCGTCATCAAGGGTCTTCTGAACAAAATCCAAGAACACAAGAACAAAGAAGGAGAACCACTAGATTAGATCTATGTCGTTTACAGCTTTCTAGAATCCAACCACTGGATGTATGATATAAATAATGACGCTTGTCAAATTTTTCTATGTAAACTATATAGACAAGTTATTTATACAATTGGTGATTCCATTATATCTCGTTGTTTCATAATACCAATTGTATATGTCGAGATTGTCTATCCTATAGTATGATGACTCATATCTGTATCCGAGATTACTATGATTCTTTTACCTTCTGATTTTCTCAAACCTTTAAGCCTCCTATTGGATCACTCACTCCATTATCTCCGTACCTATCTTTAGAAGTCTTAAATTCTAAAAGTTTCTGTTGTATCTTGCAATATATTACCAAAGAATGATTACAAGTCTTTACATTATACCTTAACTTGTGATATGACTATATGATTTTATGGATTCTTATCCTGTGTTGTCTTGATAGATGCCTCCCAAGAAAACATCAACATCTGCAGCACCAGCTATGACTCAGGCTGCCATCCGGCAACTAGTTGTTGATAGTGTTGTTGCTGCTCTGGAAGCACAAGTTGCTATTATAACAAATGCTGACAATCCCAATAGGAACACCGGACCAAGAGAAACTCCTATAGCAAAAAGAGGAAACTATAAAGAGTTCATATGCTGTCAACCTTTCTACTTCAATGGTACGTGTTGGGAATAAATCTTCACAAGAGTTAATACTGCCAAGGTATAACTAACAGTACTAATGGAGTTAGTACTGCCAGTACATACTTAGTACTGCCAGAGTTAGTTAATACTGCTAGAAGAATGATAAATACTGTTGATGGTCAAAGCTGCTGACTTGGAGATAAGGATGCATGGAGATAAATAAGGAATGTATATCTTTTATATTTTAGGAAGATTTGTATGTGATTATGATTGATAGTTATCTTGTAAAGGACTCCTTGTGGTGTATAAAATGAGATCATAGGTTAAGGTTTAAAGCATACATAGACACAGTACGCTTAAGATATAGAGAATACAATCTTAGAGAAAGATTGAATAAGCTTCAAGGTTTGTTAACCCTAGTACTAATCACGAGTTACTCGTATTATCAATAATAGTGAAGCAGATTTATGATATATTCATTGTTGGTACTGTTCCATTGCTAAATACTTCTAGAGTATTAAAGTGTAGATTCCGCATACACTTTGATATACAAACAAAGTCTCAACTATTGTTATTTTGGATTCATCCAAGGTAACAAACACTTTACTACGTAAAGAATCGATCAAGGCGTGGGATCAACAAGTGGTATCAGAGCCTGTGCTTTGAGAAACTTTGATCTAGAAGTAATGGAGTTGGAGAACACTCAGAACAATGCGTTGGCTAAGCTTCCCATGCTCAAACTCGGGGAGTATGAGATGTGGGAGATCAGGATCAAACAGTACTTTCAGATCCAGGATTATGCTCTATGGGAGGTCATAGAGAATGGGAATTCGTGGGTACCTATTCCTGTTACAGCACCAGAAACTGGTCCATCAACAGCAACAAAGATGACTGTGCCTTCTACTGCTGAAGAAAAGACGTGTAAAAAGAATGATGTAAAGGCCAGAAGTCTACTGCTCATGGCACTGCCCAATGAACATCAACTTACCTTCGATCAGTATGTTGATGCTCAATCAATGTTTGCTGCTATTAAAGCTCGATTTGGAGGGAATGAAGCAACAAAGAAGACACAGAAGGCTCTGTTGAAACAATAGTATGAAAACTTCAATGCTTCAAACTCAGAATCACTTGATTCTATCTTTAACAGGCTTCAAAAGCTTGTTAGTAGATTGGCAATTCTGGGTGTAGTTACTCCTCCAGAAGATCTAAATGTTAAATTTTTAAGGAGCTTACCTTCTGAATGGGATACACATGTGGTAGTCTGGATGAACAAACCCGACTTTGATACTATGGGTTTGGATGATTTGTACAACAATTTTAAAATTGTTGAACAGAAGGTTAAGAGATCTGCTGGTGCTAACAATGATGATAAGAACTTGGCATTTCTTACCACTTCAAGTGCAAGCAGTACTAATAATATTAATACTGTTAATCCTGAAGTTAGTACTCATACCACCAAAGTTAATACTACCAGTACTGAAATTAGTATTGCTTAGATCTATGGTTAATACTGCTCGATATATGTTTATACTGTTCAAGTTTATGTTTGTAGTGCCTTTGTTGTCTGAGAAATGAGGGTTTGTACTGCTAATGTTGTCCGAGATAAGCAGTTAATACTGCTAGGCTTGTCCGATATCGGACAGTACTTGGTT